>JAQHUG010000006.1:9417242-9445564 GCA_028555095.1 Dicrostonyx torquatus | reverse complement strand
GTTTTTTACCGCTGAGTAATATTCTAATGTGTATATATTCCACACTTTCTTGATCCATTCTTTCATTGAGGGGCACCTAGGTTGTTTCCAGGTTCTGGCTATTACAAATAATGCTGCTATGAACATAGTTGCACAAATGTCTAAAGGAGATTTTAAAGAATTTTTAATGTATCAGGCACTAAGCTTTTAAATATGGAGGTATATGTCCTACAAATCTAGGAAAATTTTCATAGTACTTTGACCTTTTCTTGAGTTCTACTTTCTAAAGTGACTAATACTGGTGTGCCTCTTCGATTGCCTTTTGTATTGTCTTACTTTTATTTTCTGGTACCTTGTGTTTGCCAGACCAGTGCTCTATTACTGAGCTAACTCCCTGAGTGCACCTCTTACATTTTATTTCTCTTCCTTATAATTCGTGTTTGCAAGATATATCTTTCTATAATTTCACTTCTAACTTATGTGCATTTTTTATATAATATACATCTCTTATAATCACACACAGTGGCATTTTTCTTTCATTCAATCTGACAGCCACTGCCTTTTAATAGACCTAGTTAGTCCATTCATATTTAATGTAGTTTTTGATATAGTTTGGGTTCAAGTCACACTATTTTCTTGTATTTGCTGTTTGTGATTTTTTTCCTTTGGTATCTCTTTTTCTGAACTCTATTAATTTAGTTGAATACTTGCTCTAGTTGCCTTTTTATTGCTATGATAAAGCACTATAAACAAAACAACTTAGAGTAGGAAATGGTTTATTTAGCTTACATTTTCAGATATCTTTATCCAGGCTCTAGTTTGCCTGATACTCCCTTCTACTCATTCTCCCCATACCCTTAGATCTAGCCAGGGCCCTAAGACCAGTACCTTAGCCTAGTCTGGCTACCCTTGCCTGTGCCACCACCAATCCCTAGGCTTTCAACCATTCCTACTCTTTTAACCCCCAACTTACAGGCCCTTCCCATATCACAGCTGATCTCTCTATCCTCTGGTACTCTAGGGTCTAGCCAGATGACTTCTTACTCTCCCCTGCAAGATTTTACTTTATAATATACTTACATCTCAACATCTCTCAAAAGGGCATGAGCATCCTGCCCAGATAATCAGGTACACCAATATGATGAGGTTAGTCCCTACCATAGCTTTCTCTCCTCTAGCCATGTCCTACTGATAATCGGCACATTGATGAAATCTCCTAATAATTGCTTGCATGCTCCCCAACAAAAGCAGTTTCCTAGGGGACTGATCTCTTGGTTGCTCACCCATTTGGTTGAGTCTACTTCCTGTACACTTCTTCCCTAGGGTTTCCTATATGGATGGCAAACCTTCCTCTCTAAGACCTGTGATTATAGCAAATCCCTTAGCTTTATATAATGGTATGAGTATGATTTCTATCAGAGTGTCACAGTGGTCCTTAAAGTGGTCTGTAAAGCCATAAGGGGACCTTGATCCTCCATTTACATCAGAGGGGGGATGTATAGATCCAGTTTTTTAAAGATCAAAATGAAGTAGTAGGGACTGGGGAGACAGTCCAGTCTAAAAATGTTCATTGTCCATGCATGAGGACCGAGTTCAGACTCCAGAACCCATGTGAAAATGGCAAGCGAGGCAGTGTACACCTGCTAGTCCAGTGCTGGGAGTTAGACACAGGATGATGGCTGGGACTTGCTGGTGAGACACATCAGTGAGCTCCAGGTTCAGGGAGAAACTTGTCTCACACTCATGCACACATACTTGTACATGCACCCAACTCCCAAAGTGCATACACACAAAAGCAGTACTGTAGAATTGTTTGACAACATGGAGAGATACAAGTTGTTGGTGAAGCAAAAGAGAATCATCTGTTAACAAGGTTATCAGAACACAAGGGAAAGATAGAAGTATGATATTGTGGAAAGAAAACCAACTTTCCATGACTCTTGTTAGTCATCTCTCAGTTACTGTAACAAAAATTGAGATCACCAACTCATAAAGAAGCAAGGTTTATTTCAGTTCTCACCTTGGAAGCTTCTCCCCATAGCCAATCAGTCCTGTTATCTGGGGCCTAGGGTTGGGGTTCATGGTACAGCAAGACCAATCTCTTCTTGGAGGGGAAATGAAAGGGAGGAGGAAGAGTCCAGGGTACCACAGTCACCTTCAAGTGTTCACCCTCCATGACAGAAATACTTCCTGCTTGGTCACACCTTGTGAAGGTCCCACCACCTTGCAATTGCACAAGGGACTAAAGTTTTAATACGTGAGCCCTTGAATACTCTAGACACAACTATTTAACACCTTTCCACCGACTCTCACACCCCTGTGATACAAAGGAGAAGGAGCAAAGCAGTAACTGGACTTCCAGCTCTAAGGTATGTCCATCAAAGGCAACCTCACTGCCCAGGATAAAGTGGTATTATTTTGCCTCACAAATCAGATCACTCTTTAGAAGTTCCTCTTCTGTTCCCTCCAGACTCAAATGCTTTTGAAAATAAATGATCTAAGACACATCACTCATCCCTCCTGGTTGCCACACTACTTTCAGATCTAATGTTTAAACCTGAGCCCTGAGAACTCAGGTGTCCCATCCAAACAGATCTGATGCAATAGCATGAGTGTTTTTAGAGGGAAAAAAATCAAAATCTAATTGCTGGCAGCAAGAACAAAGATTCAGCCTTAGTCTTTTTCAGATGTAGGTGGATTCTGTCCACACGGATAACCTCTAAAATTTTAATTTTAAATCCCTTGAGTTCTTCAGAAGAAGACATTAGGCGAACTGTGGGGACTGATGGCACATTTTGTTATTCAGAACATTCTATTCTTAATAAAATTAGCTGTGCTTCAAAACATAAAGAGGAAAATGCCAGCAAATTGCCAGGTATTGTATCTCTAGTTCTTGTAACCATGAAGAGGAGCGGTACTGTTGGTTTTCAACACGGAGCTTGGAGAGAACGGTCACTCAGTCCTTGGTTATCTTGCCAGAATGGGGTTGGAGCTCAGCTTCTTTGACTCTTTCTCTCTTTTCCTCTACTATGGGAGTTTTGGCATCTTCATAGCTGTGTATTCTCATCCAGCGAATCATGGTTCATTTGGATGACAGACTGAACTCAAGTCTTTGCCTGTGTCTCTGTTTTGTGGCTTAGGATAACTTCATGGGGAATTGGGAATGAATTTCTGGAGATCCCTCTTACATATTGAGAAGACATGAAATGGAGGTTCCCAAACAGACTGGAGTATCACTTTAGGTACCTGTGAGCTAATTCACACACCGTGTTATGTTTCTGATCCACTCTCCAATTGGCTTGTGTTCTCTGGGTAACACAGAGAGACCCTGCCTCAAAAGTCAGAACAAATCAAAGTAAGCAAACAACAATGCAGGCCCACTAAAATCTTCTATAAAATGACTTTCCATCCATGTATGAAACAAGTTTACTGCATGTTTAATTTAAAAAGTGTGTGTGTGTGTGTGTGTGTGTGTGTGTGTGTGATATGTAGGATTTCCCTCTGTATTCTGTGAATACCATTGGTTAATAAAGAAACTGTCTTGGGCCTGCACAGAGCAGAATAGAAGTAGTGGGCGGGGGCGGGGAGAGGAGAACTAAACTAAATGCTGGGAGAAAGGAGGCAGAGTCAGGGAGAAACCATGGAGCTGCCTTTGGAGACAGACATGGTTGGAACCTTGCCAGTAGGCCACGAACCTCTTGGTAGAATATAAAATAATGAAAATGGGTTAAATTAAGATGTAAAAGCTAGCGGATAAGAAGTTAGAGCTAATAGGCCAAGCAGTGATTTAATTAATACAGTTTCTGTGCAGTTATTTTGGGAGTCTGGGCGACTGGGAAATAAATAAGCAGAGAGTGTCAGGAACACACTAGCAGCCACCTACAACGTGTGTGTGTGTGTGTGTGTGTGTGTGTGTGTGTGCCACAGGAAATGCCTGGAGGTCAGAGGACAACTTTTTGGAGTTTGTTTCTGCTCCATCTTTGAGTAGGTTCTGGGGATTAAACTAAGGTGATTTGGCTTGTATGCAGAGTATTTTTACCTGCTGATTCATCTTCTGTGACCTCGTTTGTGTTTATGGTGAGATATGGTGTGATACCCAACACTTTCTCATTATTTATATACATGGCATAGTTCAAATCGGAAACACTTCTGATGCCAAGCTCTTTGCATCAGGAATGCTCTATGTGCATTGTTCCTAGGGTCTCAGGGGATGCCAATAATCAGCAATGTGTTACCGAGATTACCACAAATTCCAAATAGACAAATCACTGTCTTGCTTCATTTCCAATGGTCTTTCCACTGATTTTTGTGAATCACGGTCCAAGTTCTCTGGTGACCTCCATAGATCACTGTCTTCGATTGAAGTAAACTCTCATGAGAATTAGGATAGGCAGGTAATGGATGTGGTGGTGAGATGCAGCCATGGTCTGTGAGAAGGGAGAAGGGAGAGGAAGAGATGGAGCCTCACTCCGTGTTAAAGCTACTTTAGGAGTTCTGAGCCAACTAAGAGGACTTATCTAAATCAGGTTGGCCTGTGTGTGGTTCTATCTGTCTGTCTATCTATCTATCTATGATCTACCTTCCTACCCACCTACCTACAAACTGTCTGTCTGTCCATCTATTTGCAGTCAAGAGGCTGTAGTGGGGAGGGCACTAATGGAACCACTTGGTTGCCTTCAGTTCCTGGGTTCCCTCTGCTGTGCTTAGATATCTGCTGTGATTTCATCTCACAGCCCAGAAGCCTAAACTCAGCATGATTCACTGCCCAACACGGCCCTTTCTAATACGTGTGTGTGTGTGTGTGTGTGTGTGTGTGTGTGTGTGTGTGTGTGTAGTCCAGCTCTTTACATTTATGTAGACACAGCTTTATATTTTATGGCACCCGTGACTGCTGCCAGCAGATGTGAAACCAGCATCTACAGCAGCCTGGGGAAAAGGAGCTTGTTCTAAGCTGTGACTGCATCAGCTCAGAAAGTAGGCAGTTCACCCGCGGAACACACTGTCCTGCTGCTGGCCTCTTCTCTCTCTGCCTGTCTTCAGAGTCATAGAGCTAGAGAATCTGGCAGGGAGCCAAGGAGATAGCAATGCTCTCTGCAGTTCCTCTATTTGGCAGTTTAGGGACGAGAGTCCCAGCCAGGCTTCCAGAAGCCCTTGCCACACATTTGCTTATAACCCCCTGAAAATGTGAAATAGCAAAAGCTGCCCATCATGGTGATTTCATCATACTTTGTGTTTCTACTACTTCATTATTGTTTAAGATAGCTCAGGCTGATCTCAATCTCACTACATAGCCTTGGCTAGACTTGAACTCGTGGTAATCCTTCTGCCTCGGTCTTCTAAGTGCTGGAACTGCAGACATGTGCCTCCATGTCTGGTTTGGTTGTTACTTATTTAGAAGTCATAGTTTTCCACAGTCATCATATCCCTTGCTCTCCTATAAAAATACAGCAGCTTCAGAATACATCAAAGACATGGGTTTTAGATGCTCTGTCTGCACAGGGCATCATCCTTCATGTGGATAATAACATGGGTTCTAGATGCTCTGTCTGCACAGGCTGCATCCTTCATGTGGATAGTGATATAGGCTCTTGATGCTCTGTCTGCATGGGCTGCATCTTTTATGTGGATAGGAATAAACAGGGCACATCTCTTGCAGGATAACATCTGGTCAGATCCATCCATTACCAGCTCTGCCTGGGGTCGGAGGGGATATGAGAAAAAGGATCCCGTGTAGACTAGAGCCCAGGTGTGTAGTAATTCCTCACCTAGGAAGAGAAATGACATTGAGGGATGCATGTTTGTCCTTAGATCTCTGGACTTTAAGAGTCTTTAAACATCAGCACTTGCAGACTGACGGCCTGGGAGAGAGAAGAAACCGCACAGGGTCGTGCATTATGGTTCTTAGACCAGCTCTGAGGCGCTGCACTGTTACTCCCTCCAGTGAAAGTTGTTTTAAAAATGTGAAGTTTTGTGTGTTTTTATATGAGCTTTTGAACAGAAAAACTGTACATATTAAAAGTACAACTTTATGTCAAGCTCAGAGAAATATCCCGTTTTCTTTTATATGTGTACTCTAGATGTGTGTGTGCGCGCGCGCGCACGCACACATGTGCATGCGTATGTGCGTGCTTTTCCTCAGCACTGGAACTAGGAATATACTCACTCTCAACTTTTTTTAGTGCAAATACTGAGGATCAAAGTCAGGTCTCTGTGATTACAAGACAAGCAATTTATAGCCAAGCTACTTCCCTAGACCGTTATTCCCCTTCTTTGGGCATATCCCATGTTCGTGCTTATTTAATCAGGTTCTTATATATTTTCCCATAGATTATCATGATCCCTGTCAGGGTAAGAGACGCTGGGAGGTAAATATGTTGAGACCCAGGGAAGAGGGGTTCCAGGTGGGCTGTTGCAGAACCAGAGGCAGGGCAGACATTAGGGCTCAACTTCCTTTATAAAAGTCAAGTTTGTTTGTCCAGAACAATCTTAGGATCACAGCAACATGAAATAAAAGACACAGAATGTTTCCATAGACCCTGGGCCCATGCAGACACAGCCTCCCCCATGACTAGCATGCCCAAGAGGGCATCCATCACAACTGAAGATCCTGCATTCGCTCATTTACATAGACCCAGAACCCACTCTTTCCAATGAAGTTCACTCCAATACAAGGTTGGATGTGCAGGTTAATGCCAATGTCCGCACCAGCTTGGCTCTACATGATGGAGCCTACACCACCATTACACTTCCTTTTTCAAAGCTCTTATACTTCCCACTTGTTCCTTGAACCCATGTGCTCTAAGGCAGAGGGTTAGCCCATACCGGACCTGTATTGCCAAGGAACATCTGATGGGTGGTTTGTGGTTGCTCAGCTCCTCTCCACATTGGGACTTTTGAATATGTCTCTTCTTGGCAAGTTTGGTGCTTTTCAAGGTCCCGTCTAGTTATTTATATATGAGTGTGGAGTGAGCCTCTAATGAGGCAGGAGAAAGCGGTGGGAGACAGGCTCACATGCAAAGAGAGCATACTCACTGTCTGTGGACTTCAAGGAGGAGGTTTGGGTCGGCTAAAGGAGTAGACACTGCTGAGCTGTCTGACTTTAAGGTACCTCTAAAATGACAGCAGAAGACCCTCCTGCTCCACCTGGATAACTAGGACACATCTAGGAGGTGTCTCATGGATTGTCTGGGTGTTTCTCTACCTGATTAACTTAACAATCAACATTAACCAGCCCTCCCTCCCTTCTTCCTTCCTAGCTTCTTGCCTGCCCTCTTTCACTGAGAAGGCAAACAAACTTCTCAACTCAGGTCTTATAGAGCTGTAGGCTGTAGGCAATGGTGGGCTAATGAAGTCTAATGACTAGATTTCTGGGGGAAAAAGCTCGTGACTTTAATGACATAAGCAATGTGTCAATACTATTTATGACTAGTATAAAATATATATGATACTTAATTGAAACTTCCATGCTTTCAATAGACTCACAAAATACTTCTGTTGGTTTTTGCTGAGGTCATATAGCCAAGGGCAACCTTTGCAGCAATTCAGCCTCACCAGGAGAAAGAGAGTTGATCCCAGTCTGTCAAATCCGTTCATAATCAGTTTATCATAATACCCGCTCTGTGATCTGCTGCTGATTTATTACTATACGTGGGTTATGGTTTTGAAACTGAGGGATCATTCAGGTCCTGTAATGTTTGTAACGCTCTTGTTGATATCCCAGGCTGCTCCTGCCTCTGGGAGTGCCAGCAATTCTCACATTTCTCCAACCACCAAATCACGTGTGCGCTCTGCTGTGTTCCATGTGGGAGTCTGCTGACATCGGGTAGCTTCCCATCCTCAGTGCAGACTGGGGCTTCTGGGTGGAGTTCTGGCCATTTTATGTGGGGACAGTACCCCTAAGAACCATCCTCTACCCACTGTCTCCCAACTCAGGCAGAGGAGCTCAGTCCCTGAGGAGCAAGTGGAGAAGCAGTAGGGAGGGGAGCGGGAGCTTAGAGGGAGGCTTTTCAGTCTGTGTTCTCCAGGCTTTGTGTCTTTCCACCTGCTCGTCACAGCATCTGAGACACAACTGCCCTGAGTCAGCACGACAGTCCCAGTCCCCCCCACCCTTCTGTGCCTTGATCACTCTTCTTCCTCATTCTGTGACTCTGGTCTGTCACAAAAGCCAATTCTGAGAGGAAGACTGAGATTTCTTTTAATGAACTTATAAATAGCATCAGTAATATCATCAGTGTATAAGTAGAGAAGAAACGGAAAAAGTCCCCCAATATGTTTCTTAATTCTTTGTGTTTCCACCCAGGAACCTGCAGTTCCATGCAGACTCTAAGTAGCAGCCCAGGCTCCCCCGGGGCTCACTCGACTATAGAGCACATGATTTCCCCTTTCCGATTGCCTATTGATTGCACAGCCAATTGCCCTAAAATTGAGTGCTGTATTTTTGCCAGTTGGCTGCAGGGAGTTGTGTTTAATTTCCAGGGTGAGTAATGCAACCATTACCAATTCCGTAGCTTCAGGAAGATTAAGTAAGCAACTGTATTAATCATTTTTCTCATGAATGTGATCATTGCAAGAAGCAACTTAAAGACAGGAGGATTTATTTGGACTCCTAGTTTGAGGGTCAAAGAAAGCCATGGCCCCAACAGTGGCAGCAGGTTAGAAAGCAAGGAAATTGGTGCTGGCCTGGGCTGTAACACCTAAGGTCGGCCTCCAGTGACTCACTTCCTCTTGCTAGATTCCACCTCCTAAAGGGCCCACAATTCCCCAAACAGTCCCCTCAGCTGAATACCAAGTGTTCACACACATGAGCCTGTGAAAGACCTTTCACAGTCAAACCATAACAGAGACAGAGCGAGAAAGTAGGAGGAAGGAAGAGGAAAGCAAAAGTGATTACAAACCTACTTTAAAAGATGGAACGTATTTTATTTATTCTTAAACATTTCCATACATGTAATCAATGTATCTTGACCATATCCACCCCCCACTTCCCCCAGGAACTCCTAAAGCCTCTCCTGTCCCATTCCATGTCCTCTCCCTCCCCCCCTTTTTTGTAACCCAATGATTCCCACTGACACTATTGAAATACTAACTGTTGGTTTGATCTGTGCCGGTTGTGTGTAGGTAAGTGTAGCTGCAGTGAGGTCGTGAGGTCGATGGCCGTGTCATGTCCAGAGGACAGCGTCTCATTGTACCTTGTCCTCATTCTCCGCTCTTACCCTCTTCCCATCTCTCCCATGTTCCCTAAGACCGGGGAGTGTTGACACAGTTGTCCCATTTAGAGCTGAGCACTCAGCAGTCATTTATCCTCACCACTTAGACAAATGATAAGTTTCTGTATTAACTGATGATCACGAGAGAGAAAAGCTTATCTTGCCAAGGTTGGGGGAAGCCCTAACTCACGGGTCTCAGGATAACTATAAAGAAGGCAGTTTAATAATAAGTCCATTTAGCAACAAAATTGTAGTCGGTCATCCCCCTGCCCCTCGGCCTATACCACCCCAAGCCAGGGGTTTTTGGCCAGGTTTACAGTACCAGGTCTGAATTCCCTCTCGTGGTTAAAAACCTCAAATCCAGTCCAAAGGCAGTTGACAGGCTGGTATCATGGAAGTTCTCTCTCTCTCTCTCTCTCTCTCTCTCTCTCTCTCTCTCTCTCTCTCTTTCTCTCTCTCTCTCTCTCTGTGGTGTGTGTGTGTGTGTGTGCATGTATGTATATATGTATGGAGTATATGCGCAAGGGGGGCATGAACACATGTGTGCGTACTCAGAAGACGGATGATGATGTCAGACATCCTGCTCTGTCACGTTCTACCTTATTCCCTTGAGAAGGAGTTTCTCACTGAACTCAGAGCTAGGCTGGCAGCCAGCAAACCCTAGTGATAATCCTGTCTCCTCCACCCCTCACAGCTCTGGGGCTCTAGGTGTGCATGCCACCAGGCCATGCTTTTTGACCTGATTTCTAGGGATTAGATTTCAGTTCCTTGCGCTCGCTCAGCAGGCACCCCTACATGATGAAACATCTCCCCAGTCTCCCTAAACTATTTTTTATTAGATTTTTTTTAAAGTTGAGGTGGAATTCATGTGACATAAAATCATTTTAATTATTTGAGTTTACCATCTAGGAATCTTCACAGCCCACAGTATTGCTCCGCTGTTATTACTGTCTGGTTCCAGAAGAGGTTTTCATCCCCAAAGGAAACCCTACGCCATTAAGCACCATCCCCCTCCCCCTCATTCCAGCCATTAGCGGTAACCACTAATCTGCCTGGACATTTCATAGATATATTAATCCACCACTCATGGCTGTTTGATCATTTATCATGCTTCCAAGGTCTATCCTATACCATATATACATTTGAACTTCAGAGAAAGATAAGCCACAGGCCCTCTTCTCCTGTTAGATTTCTCCGTTTTACCTAGCGATCCGAAATAACGGTCATTGCAAACTCTAATTTGATGCCTTACTCAGATTCCTACAAAACAGACAAAGGAGACTAAAAGAAATAAAAAATATTATCCATCTCAGATAAACAACTGTTTCTCCAGATAGAATCAACTGTTTTGTAAGTCTTGGTTATATTTTAGTTTAGAGTCACTTATGGATGACTCTATTGGCAAGGTCTCAGGTGGGTTGGAGCTGATTTGATTCTGCCTCTTTATTGGGTCTTACTTTCTGATAGACACAGGGAAGCAAAAGACACAGCTCTGGTGACGCAGACATAAAAGGTGTCAACAGAAACTCACGTGCTCACCAGAGCAGGCCCTTCGATCAGGGCGGATCTCAGTGACTCAGTTTACAAAACAGGCGGTCAACTCAGCAGCTCCGCCAAGGGAATGGCTCTGTGGTGTCCCTGCCTGAGTGCTTGCTGGCGGCTCGGTGGCTCGTCACGAATATTTACAACAGGAAAGCAGAACCACTTATGAAGTTTCTGTTTTTCCTCTTACTGTCAGCTTTTCTCTGAGCCTCCTGTGAGAGAGGTAGGGCTGATTCATGTTTGTGCAAACTCAGATCTGTGATGGTTTCAAGGCCCTTGTCTGTGAAATAACAGGACTCCAGACATCATTTTATGTGACTGTGTTAGCCAGAGGAATTGATGTCAGTAAAACAGCCTAGAAGATCTCAATAGTTGAATACAGTAAATGTTTACCTCGTTGTGATTCAAAATAGGCCTCTCTTCTAACGGCTCAGGGATTCACTCTCTCTCTGCTCTGAGCTTGTGTGAGAGCCAAAGTTACATTTTAAGTTTTAATTACTATGCCTAAGAGATCTGTGAAACAAAAACGCCTCTGATCTGCAAGACCCTTGCCCAAGGGCAGATAGTTCCTGAAATGCTAGAGGCTCTTGTTTTATGAGAGACAACAAACCACATGTTTTCACTCCCCTAAACAAGTATGTTTGACTCATCTACACGAATGTGCTTGATCACATGTGGGCAGGAGGTTCACAGACTGGAACATACATCAGAACTGGTTCATACATCCTGTCAGGATGTATGTTTATCCCTGATTGGACCTGTTAAAAATGAGTGAATTATGTGTTTTCCTTCTTAAACCCTAGCCATACTTGATTTGGGGTCATTTCCCGGGAACTGGGGTATAGGCCTGGCCAGAGCCCATCCACCTGGCCAGTATTTAATTAAAGCTTGCTTCAAATTTGACTTTAAACAGTGGTAGCGATCTTATTCTTGCCACTGGGCTTAACACTTGCTGTTCAGTGCAGTCCTCCTGGTCCTCCACACTAAATTCAGCAAGTAAAGAGTGCTTGGGTAGAAAAGACTATGGATTTTTAGAATATAGACTTGTATCATTTCCAGTTACATCCTGGTGAAGATCCATCTCCCTTGCCAACTTGGGAATTCAGAAGTTACCATGGAAACGAACCTCAGGACGAAATCTGTGAAGAAATTGTCTAGATCATGTTGATTGAGATGGGAAGACCCATCCTGAATGTGGGCAGTACCTTTACATGGTTGGGATCCTGGAATGTACAAAAAAAGAAGGAGGAGGGAGAAGAGAGAGAAAGAAAGAAAGAAAGAGAAAAAGGAAGAGAAGAAAGAAGAAAGGAAGAGAAGGAGGAAGGAAGGAAGAGAAGGAGAAAGGAAGGAAGAGGAAAGGAAAGGAGGAAGGAAGAGGAGGAAGGAAGAGAAGGAAGGATAAAAGAGCTTGTGATGCAGCAGAAGGACCTGACATGACTCCCTAGAACCCAGAAATGTGAAAGTCACAATGAGTATCTGTAATACCCACCCATGTTTCTGTGGATTTAGTGAGCTGCCTGCATCTGCCTACATACCTTCCCCTCCGTGACACACTATACCTGCAAACCTTAACCAAAGTAAGCCAAGGCTTCTTTCCATAAGTTGCTTTTGACAGATATTTGTCATAGCATCAGAAGTGACTAATAAGATTCCTTTAGCTAGTGCAAAAGATCTGGAAGGTAATCTAGTGTGCCTTTAGGAGGAAGAAATGATACTATCTAGGCAGATCTGCTGTAATTGTTACTTTCCCTCCTGCATGCTCTGAAGGAGAAGGGGAGGGCATTGTCTCCGGCTGCTTCTCAGGTCAATCCTGAGACACTTTTCAGTTTTGCAGGATTCCAGCCTAGGGGTTGGGGGTTTGGTGAGGGGAAGACTCCTTTTAAGAGTGGACTATCTTCACTCTCCTGCTGACTATTTTCTGTTCCAGAATGTTCTATCTCCCTCCAATGGAATATTCTCTCACAAAGTTGATCTCAGAGTGACAAGAGTCTATGCCAACCGCCCCCCCCGCCCGGGTTTGCAGTCCAGCCCAGCCCAGACTGTAATAAGATGTTACTGAAGTTTTTAATGTCACAGAAGGTGATTACAATGCAGGAAAACATAAAAGCAAAATTAGCTATGACTCTGCCAGCCAAGGTCTCTGTCCTCAGAGTCCGCTAGATGAGGTCTGTGTAGCAGCTCTTTTGGCTGCCTCAGCCTCACTGTGGTAAAAGTCAGCACCCTCCAGGGAGCAGTCTTCTTGGATGTCCATCCGACAGCTTCGGTGAGTCACAGTCCTCATGTCCCCAAGTCCCCAAAAGATATAAAATAGTTCTTTGCTTTCTGAGTCATTCATTCGTGATCTCTATCCACCCATTCCAGTATGACAGGTTGTGAGAATTTCTGGTTTTTTTTTTTTTTCCTTTATGGAATAGTAAAAAGCCACCTCCAAGCATAGAAGGCCTGTCTGTGCTCAGTTGGAGAGCTCTTTAAACACAGACGTCGATTGACCCTTCTGCCACCAGAGTTACAAATCACAGATCCCAGGAAGGAGCCTCTGCTCATTATTATTATTATTATTATTATTATTATTAAGGCTAAACCTCTTCAGTGACAAATAAGAGTCCACCAAAGCAACTTAAGCAACAAAGCAAGTCTGTATAGGATTTATAGAAGCAGCGGGACCACAAGTAGGAGGCAGGTCCTTCACACAGAGCCTTGGGTCATTAGCAGTGAAGCCCATTTCTGCTCTTTCTGCCTGGGCATAATCTTTTTCTCTCCATAATCTGGCATCGACCTGCCCATGTCTCTGAGGGATTAGGCTGAGGTTGGAAGACCTGCCCTCAGAGTAGGCAACGCCATTCTCTTGGCTTGGGGCTTCATCGGAATGAAAAGGAGGAAGTAAGCTGAACACAAGCGTTCATTGCTGTAGGTGCAATGCAACCACCGCCTCAAGCTCTTGTCACCATGGATACCCACTTTGCAGGACTGTACTCTTGAATTGTGAGCCAAATTCAACCATTTATCCTTTACATTTCTTTTGTCAGAACATTTTACCATAGCAACCAGAAAAGCACCCAATACAGGACCAGGTTAATGACTACTTTGCGGTTTGGGGCAGCCACTGCTGTGTCTCTGTGATTCCCGGAGTGGAAACGTCCTTATGATCTCATTTTCTGCTGTCATTGATACAGGATATTAAATGTCTCCGGACTTCATCTTCTTTGTTCAATGTTAAGGATTATGGGTTTAAGTTTGGGTCAAAGCTCAGATCTCTCCCCTTCCCTGCAGGAAGGAAACATCTCCAAGTGTTGAGCCTCAGAGGCGCTCTATCCTGAGGTGGCAGTCAAGGGTGCTCTAAGCTACAGGTAGCTTCTCTTTTCTCTTGTACTTTTAGCAACCACATAAAGAACTTTTTAGCTCTTTGTGCCTGTTAGGCTTCAGCTAATGCTTCTTGGCACGGGTAAATCATTGGTTGGTCGTTCACACAGACCCACTGGCTTCCAGACATGTGGGCTACTTGCTAACTTTCTATCTTGATCCATGTCCTCAGCACTACATTCTTTTCTGTATTGTGAGTTGACTCACATTGTTGGTTTTTTTTGGGGGGGTGGTTTTGTTTTGTTTTTTGTCTTCAGTTTTCCCAGCTCTCTTGACTAGCAGAATTCATTTTCACCTCCTTATATCACTTCAGTAACTGGCTTGCATTGTTAGTAAATCATGTCATACTGAATTTCCGATATTCACACTGAGGCTGCCTGCCCAGATAGAGTGTGAGCTGATTAAGCGTAGGGATGGTTTCTATCCACTGATTTCATGTTAGATGAGCAAAAGATGTTTCTTAAAAGCACAGATTAATAAATGAATGAGCTATACCAACCTTCAGCTAAAATTTGAGTCACTGTAACAGCCATCAATCCATTTTTTAAAAATATGCCTTTCTGGTTTAAACCCATCCCCAAATTCCTATCAGATATTTCTGGTATTATCCAGGGACAAGTATTATATATTTTCTCATTCATCATTTGAAATATATTTTAATTAGACAATTAGTTTTTTCCTGGATATGTGTGTAAGTATATTCATGAAGGTCGTTCTCTTTTCCCACCATATATGTTCCAGGGATTGACCTCAGGTTGTCAGCTTTGACTGTGCGTCGATTCCTTTGGAGTCATCTTTTGGTCTATCCTTGCCTCCCAGCCTGCGTGTTATACCTTCAGCTAATCCATCTCACCAGCGCATCTTCTAGGACCAAATAATACACCAGACCCTGGGGAGGTAACGATTGATGATGGCGATGATTATTTATTTACTGTTTTATTGAGCTATACATTTTTCTCTGCTCCCCTCCCTTCCTCTCTCCTCCCCTTTTACCCTCTCCCATGGTCCCCATGCTCCCAATTTACTCAGGAGATCTTGTCTTTTTCTACTTCCCTTGTTGATCAGATCCATGTATGTCTCTTTTAGGGTCCTCATTGTTGTCTAGGTTCTCTGGGATTGTGATTTGTAGGCTGATTTTTCTTTGCTTTATATCTAAAATCCACTTATGAGTGAGTACATATGATATTTGTCTTTCTGGCTCTGGGTTACCTCACTCAATATGATGTTTTCTAGATCCATCTACTTGCCCGCAAATTTCAAGATGTAATCGTTTTTTTCCATTGTGTAAATAAATCACATTTTCCTTATCCATTCTTCAGTTGAGGGGCATTTAGGTTGTTTCCAGGTTCTGACTATGACAAACAATGCCGCTATGAACATAGTTGAGCACATGTCCTTGTGGTACAATTGAGCATCCTTTGGGTATATACCCAAAAGTGGTATTATTGGGTCTTGAGGAAGGTTGTTTCCTAATTTTTCTGAGAAATTGCCATACTGATATCCAAAGGGGCTGTATCAGTTTGCACTCCCACCAGCAATGCAGGAGTGTTCCCTTTACCCCATATCCTCTCCAGCATATGTTGTCATCAGTGTTTTTGACCTTGGTCATTCTTACAGGGGTAAGATGGAATCTCAGAGTTATTTTGATTTGCATTTCGCTGATGACTAAAGATGTTTACATTTATTTAAGTGCCTTTCAGCCATTTTAGGTTCATCTGTTGAGAGTTCTCTGTTTACATCTGTACCCTATTTTTATCAGATTATTTGTTCTTTTGATGACCAATTTCTTGAGTTCTTTGTATATTTTGGAGATCAGCCTTCTGTCTGATGTGGGGTTGGTGAAGATCTTTTCCCATTCTGTAGGCTGCTGTTTTGTCTTGTTGACCATGTCTTTTGCTTTACAGAAGCTTTTCAGTTTCAGGAAGCCTCATTTAATTGTTTCTCTCAGTGTCTGTGCTACTGGGATTATATTTAGGAAGTGGTTCCCTGTGCCAATGCATTCAAGTGTACTTCCCACTTTCTTTTCTATGAGGTTTAGTGTGGTTGGCTTTATGTTGAGGTCTTTGCTCCATTTGGACTTGAGTTTTGTGCATGGCGATAGATATGAGTCTATTTTCGTTCTTTTACATGTTGATATCCAGTTACAGAGGGCGATGATTTCTATGAGACAGTAAGTAGCACTTGTCTTTCTTAAGTTTTGAAATTAAGTAAAATAAGAGAATAAAAGAAAGAGCTGGTATCTAAAGCAAAGTTACAACACTTAAAATTTCCTAACAAAGCTGTTATGGGAGAATGTGCCTTGCATGCTGGATAAGTGTGTATCTCTGTCTGTGTGTGGGTTTGTGGCAGTGACAGTGCCCACTGGGGCCAAAGGCGTCAAATCCGCCCTAGAACTGGAGATACAGTTGGATATAAGGCACCTGCCACGGGCGCTGGGAATTACACTCAGGTTCTCGGCAAGAGCAGTATACACTCTTACCCACTGAGCCATCTTCCCAGCCCCTACCTGGAGATTTAAAGGGACTCACCCATTCAGTGGTCCCTGGGGATTCCCACAGTGCTCAGTTCTCTACAGTATAAACTAGCCACGGGGGAACAGTGTGTGTTCCCAGAGCGAAACCTAGTCACCCAGGGAGAAGGCAGGGAAGTTGAGTCGATGAAAAATATAATCCTGGCTGTTTCTCGGCTATCCGCCTTTCCCCATTGCCGTCTCTCACAACAACAAGGGCGCATGTGCCACTGTCTATCCAGCTAGAAGTGCAGCCCGTGCTGGTGCCACTCAAAGGCTGTCCCTGTGATGGCTGAGGCTTTGCTAAAGCCGCTAACACCTGGTCAAGATGACAATGTCTGAGACCGTGTGCTTGATCTATTGGGAGCTCATCAAATCCAATTGGACCAGGACTGAATGAGCATACGATAAAATCGGACTCTCTGAATGTGGCTGCCAATGGGGACTGACCGAGAAGCCAATGATAATGGCACAGGGACCTATCTCTTCTGCATGTATTGGCTTTTTGGGAACCTATTCTATATGGTTCTTAGACTGAGATGGAGGGGGGAGGGCCTTGGGCTTCCCACAGGGCAGGGTATCCTGCCCCATCTTAAGGAAGCAAGGGGATGGTGGTGGGGTAGTGGGGGAGCGGGAGGGCCTGGGACAAGGGGAGTAAATGTAAATTTTTCTTTTAAGAATAAAAAAGGAAAAATATGTAAAATTAAAAAAAACATAAAACAAAACAAAAAAGATGACAATGTCTGTGATGATGCTTGTGGTTGCCAAGGTCCGATCACTTAAGTGGCTGATGATGTTGCTGGCACCAGGTCTGTGTGCTTGACATCTCGGTGACTGTCTCCATCAGGTCCTCATCACGCTTGCTCTTTTCCTCTGGCCTGTCAGCATAATACTCAGGCTGGGATGGTGAAGATGGACCAGACGGATGACTCTAGAGAGGGCCATGAGCAGCATCTCAGAGAGATGTCTGCAGAACTGAAGAAAGACCGCAGTCCTCAGGCAGTCTTTTTGGGAGGAGCCCGATGAAACACATCAGCTACCCTGAAGTACGAATTTGTAATGCTTGCAAAATCCACTAATATCTTGTGAATAACACCAATTATTTGCAATGTATGTTTTTATTTTGGTGTTAAAAACCAAATATATTAGTATGCTAAATGAAAATGTGTCAAATATGCCTGCTTTTATAACCTGGTGCTGATTTCCTTCATTGTATTATTCTGAAAGTTTTAAAACTAGGAATTTGAAACTCCATGAGCCTGAGAGGCCCTCTCACTCCCTTTACCCCTCTGCCCCTCCCACTTTGGATCGCTGTCCTAGTATATATGGACTTGCTTGTTCTAGAATTTTCTTGAGCAGGGATTCTTCCCCTCTATTTCCCATCTAAGAGAATTCCTGGTGGGTCTCCCACATGCCTACAAGTCCTTACAACATGCCTTAACATGTCTGAGCCCTGGCCTGAATGGGCTGAATGCGGGCTGAGTTCCCTGTAGGCACAGGAATAAACCAAGAAGGGTTTATCTAAATTGATCCAAGAGCTTATTTCAATTAATAATAGAAACTTTCATGGGGCAGGTAGAAGGAGGGTCACGTCACTCAAATTTGTTTCTAGTCTTCTGTGCTTACCTTGGAGTCTACATTCAGCCCACATATTTCAACAGTCACCCATAAGTCTCAAGGGTTCATAAGTTCAGGAATGGTTCAAGCCCATTTTTGTGGGGCTCAGATAAGCAAACCTTGCTGGGTGGGGCTTCTAGATCTTTCCATGCGTTATTTCTCACTTCTGCTTCTATTTAAGACTCTAATGTGTCTGTTTCCTGGGGAAGGTGTTCCTTGAAATGTCTCTCAGAAGCTGGGAGTAGCAAGAGGGAAGAAGATAAAACTCACACAGGTCTTTTGAAGGCTGTAGCTGCTGTGGATGCGTTGTCTTTGCGCAGGGCACTGCTATGCTTCCCCTTTGCCCGCTTGTCCACCAGCGAATCCAGCTAGTTGTTTCGTGTATAGCATCATTCCTCAATTCTAAGTGATGCTGGAATTCTCTGGGTGCTTACAGTTGTCACTGGATCCCTGGCTATTTTGGTTAACAGCATCACTAGGGTCTCACTATAGACTCCCCAGACCTTGTGGTCTCTCTGAAAAAAAAAATCAGAATGAACACACAAGCATGGTGTAGAAGATAATACAGTTTATCACAGAGCATAGAGAACAAAGCTAAATACTCTTCAGGGGTAAAAATGGACAGATGGACCATCGTGTTGAACTACATTCTAACTTAGTTTTATGCAATTTCTAAATAGTCTAGCAGACAGCTTCCCAGAGGAACGTTTTCCTGGATAGGTGATTGACAGGCCCATTTGGATTGACTCTTACATGAGAGGATAAGCTATGCCCTTGTGCTTTATTACAAAGTATTCTGATTGTAATCTTAGAGGGCTAAGGACTCCTAGAATCAGGTTTAGCTAGTCACCAGCTAGCTAATGCCCATCCACGTAGCAGGTTAGGTTGTCACCTCCTCCCAGAGCCAGAGGTATAACTTGGTCTTTCCTTGGGCTGGTAGTTCTGGTGGTTCTGGTACTGTAGTTCTAGGCTTCGCTTTACAAGCTGTTTATTGTGAGGGAGAGGTCCAGCCCTAATGGCTTCTGACCCTGCCAACTAGTGACCTAACAGTGTCACCACCAGCCTGTGCCTGTCTGGAACACACATGCAAAGGCTCAGGTAGCCTCATTCTCTCAGGTAAGCAGGAGCGTTGCTTCTGGGAAGTGCCGCCTTTACATTATTCAGTTTGCAGGCCTTTGCCACAGCAGGGAAAGCAGCAGGAAAGAGCCAGGGTTTAGCAGGAAGGGAAACATACAAGGGAGGAGCCAGCAGGAGGAGATGCCATGCAGGGGCTGGACCACTGCAGAGCCTGGACTCCTCTGTTCTCCAGTTGGGTGTGCTGAAAGGGGAGTGTGAAGCTTGCGGGTGGCCCTCAATCACTGCTGCTGCCACCCTTGGGGACACTTGTTAACAGGTGTGGTCCTATATATATTGCTCATGGGTCTGGTTCTTTCTAGACGGTTGTTTGGGGAGAGTAGCTTCATTTGTATCATTTTTATGGTATTTACCCAGTTCTGGATCTTAATGGCTCTTGATAAAAATATGAGAAGTGGGTGTACTTTGTTCCCTTCTCTTTCCTATATGCCCTCTCCTATATGCCCGTTCCTCATCACAAAGGAAACCCCTTTCTTTCACTTGACAGTTTAGCTCACAGCTCTTGAAGCTGGCCTCTCTGGGATTGAAGAGAAGTAGTTTCAAAGGGATTAATTGCTTAGAGGATAAGAACCTTAATACTTAAAAAATAACAGCGCTTACAGCACCCCCAAAGTTGATTTGCCATTCTGGTTAGTGTTTCTAAGCACTATAGGTCTGAGGCAGCATTCTACTGTAGGGGAGGAAAAGTCTTTTTCTCTCTACCTTTCTTTGGGCCTGTGAGTGAAACCAATAAATACAAGAGAGGTGAACAAAAGAAAAACCAAGTCAGTTTTAATTATGTATATTTACGCTTTTGGCTCACAGAGAAAAATGTGGCTCAGGAAAGCAGCCAGAATTGGGTATTTATATGCCATCTTAGGCACAACAAGGAGAAGGGGGATTTTAATCTCTGTGGGGAAGGGGAATTATGGGAACATGACCAAGCCTAGATGATGAGCAAGGCTGTCTGTTAAAATTCAGCTTGCAGATTTGACTTGGTGCTTTCCTCTGGTGGTGAGTTACACACCTCACCCTTCTCTCCTGGTACAGCAGAGTGTGTCACCTTTCCAGACGGGAGTTGCTTTTCTGAGTGCTGATACCCCTAAAAAGGGAAACTTACGTCCTATTTTCAGAGTTTTTCCTGGGTCTGCCATTCCTCAATTGCCTTCAGCACAGAATAGTCCATATGCTGAAGAGCCTATTTTGGGGTGGCATATTCCTGTCCCCATCACTATCATAGTTCTTTCTACATTGGGATAGACTTTTAAAACCATGGTGCTTCAGTTTACATGGTGAGTACATTCGGGGACCATGACACTAATTTCTATAGGTTTCTGGGATTGCCACGATGCTCTGCTGAGTGGAATCTGGTGGCCTAGTGTGAATAACCTACACTGTGTCTTCAAGGAAGAGCACTTACACTCTTTTATGATGTTTTGTGGGTTCAGAACCCATTGGGCACATGTCAGCATCAGTCAGCACAAAGAGGAAAGAGAAGGCACGGAAGGGGGCTGTTCAGAGCTCAGGGGGGCTGGTACTCTGAGTGCTATCTGGACAGAGGACGAGCTAATGGCCAAAGGAATATTTGCTCCTTGCCTCTCCAGTACCCAATACTGCTTCTGCCAAGGGCCCCTGTTCTGTGGGATCCATTTCTTTCCCATCTTATCACGTATGGCCCAGATGGGGTTCTTGTTCTGGGGTAGCAGCTGGATTAAGGTCTAACCAATTGCCACAGCCTATTTCCTGGCACAAGGTAGGGTAGGGATCCAAACCAGTGGAGTCACTGTGAAATTTTTGGACATTTCTTAAGAGTTCTGAACAAGAAATGTGTTCTCCAGATATGAATTCACAGGAAGTGAGGTCAGGGAGAGCAGGAACCCCAGAGTGACAGACAGTTCTGACGGTGTCCTTGCTGGGGGACAAACATGCCAGGAGAGAGCCCTGATTCTTGTTTCTTTCCTTATCTCCAAAATGAATACCTCTGCCTAGAAGTTTGACCGGGGAGGAGAGATGGTGCCTGGAGTTACCAGCTCATCCTTCTCTTAAATGTCAACCAGTTTCTTCCATAAGTCAGGTCCTTTACAAAGCACCCAGACTCATCCCTCCTGCTACACAGGAGCTCTGAACACTCTCTTATTTCCCTGCCCCACCCTTCCACTCCCACTCCCTAGCTTAAGAATCTGCAATAAACATCTGTCTAAAACCCACCCTCTGTGGTCTGTGAATTATTCTTCAAATTTTCAAGACAAGAACTTGAAAGCCACTGACTTTAGAGGCCTTTGGATTTTTTTCCAGGACCCTAGCTCCCTTAAGGAGAAAGCCTCCATTGTCCCCAGACACCCAATATTCCTGTGTCACTGGGAAGATGTTTCCAGGCCAGGTAGCACTGTTTCAGGGCTGTAGAGAAAGACAAAGAGCACCAGAGAAAGGAATCGACACAGAAGCTGACTCAGAGGACGCTTAGAAAATCAGGCCCAGAAATCAGCTGAACGTTCATTGCTTGAACTTCTGACTTTTCCAAGGAAACGAACTGATGGGTTTCTTTTTGGTTCAGATCGGTTTGGGTCAAATACGGTTGTTATTTGCAAATGTGAAGGAAAAACCTGGAATGCTGACATTGGGTTGGCCCAGAGGGTGAACATAGTGTGAAGACAGAAAGAAAAGGCCAAGGCCTGCTGAGAGGGTGCGAGAAAGGTCTACCGTGCAGGAGCAATGGCCCCGTGAAGTACAGCACCCGCACGGTGACAGGCTCTGTCAACAGCTGATACGGTACTTGTCTTCCAACTCGGTTTTTAAGGTTTAGCTTTCGGCTAACTCCCCAACATTTTTGTCTAAAACATCATTTTCAAAATTTAAATATAGGCTGTAAACCTTCCCAAGGCCTCCTGACCTTCTGAGAAATATGTGAACTATAAAAACCAAAAATAAACCAAGTCCCCTCTCTAAAACCTTTAACCATCTGAAAGTCAAAAAGGGCCACGGATTCCTACAGTTCAGCTCACTGAGTCTTTGTTGCCAATAGCAACAGATGGTTATTTTGAACACAAACTCTAACATCACTCTCTTTCTCCATATTCTTATTGGCAAACGGGCAGAAGAATCTATGGTAACCTCCCACGGTGAAGATATGAGATAATTTTAGATAGCCCCAGACATATATCAGCTTTGCCCTTCAACCCCTCATACATTCTCGGGACCTATGGCTTAAGTTCCACACTGATCAGAACACGAGGTTCTGTCCATCTAAACAACATGAAGAGCACCGATGTTTGAATGGCTCGTCCGCGAAGACAAGGGCGCACACGTGGGAGGCTGAGAGGTCCTTGGACTCGCAGAAAAACACTAGGAGAACCAGGGGTGTTAGACACACACGGCTGTCCCTTCGAAGAGAAAGATACACAACCTGATTTCCACCCAGAAGACTGGGAGCAGGCATGGTTTATAACCTGGTGGTGACCTTTGTGTCATCTGTATGTCTGAGACCACAGCCGACCCTCCCCTAGACCCTCCTTGTGAGCTTGTCGATCTATAGGAACCATCTTTGTAGAAGATGTCACAAGCCCTTTATAAGGAGTTTGGGTGTCAGTCACATCTTCAGCTTTCTTGTGCATTGATCGAGTCACTTGTCACCGGGAAGATTTTCACCAAATTGTGTGCTGCACTTCAATATGCCTAACATAAACTTCTCAGGGTCAGACTCCCAAAGTTTGAACCAACACCGGTTCCCGAGTCCTGTTGGACAGAACTGCCGTCTAGCCCTCCAAAGATCTTTACCCTGTGGTCACGGTGGTTGAAGAGATCTCCTGTCTTAGAGTTTCTATTGCTGTGACAAAACACCACGACCAAAAAAGCAAGCTGGGGAGGAAAGGGTTTGTTTGGTTTACACTTCCAGACAGAAGGAAGTCAGAACACGCAATCAAGAAGGGCTGGAACCTGAGGCAGGAGCGAACGAACACAGTGGCTGTGGCGGAGAGTGGCTTACTGACTTGCTTCTCATGGCTTGTTCAGGAGACCTTCTTATAGCACCTCAGCCCACCCACCGGGGCTGGACCCTCCCCATCAATCACTCATTGAGAAAACACCATACAGCTGGATCTCATGGAGGCATTTTCTCAGCTGAGGCTCCTTCCTTTCTGACGACTCTAGCTTCTATCAAGTTGACATACAACTCCCCCCCCTCCCCCGCCAAGTTCAGATTTTTTTTTTTTTTTTTTTTTTTGCAAATCATTGCCAGGAAGAAGGATGATAATTTGGAGGCACTTGGGAAGTTTCACCTCTGCTTGAAAAGTCCTGCAGGGGTTAACTCTTCTGCTTTTGGAAGAATGGTCATGTCGGCCGGTGGTGGCGCACGCCTTTAATCCCAGCACTCGGGAGGCAGAGGGCAGGCGGATCTTTGTGAGTTCGAGACCAGCCTGGTCTACAAGAGCTAGTTCCAGCGCAGGCTCCAAAGCTACAGAGAAACCCTGTCTCGAAAAACCAAAAAAAAAAAAAAAAAAAAAGAAAAGAAAAGAATGGTCATTAATTCTCACAGCGCCTTTCCATTCACGACTCAGAAACGCTTGGCACCATTTCCCACCCATCATCTGTCCGTCCGTAGCTGTCTGCACCGAAAGCAAGGCCAGTTAGTGATACGTGCGCAGGAATAGCTTCTGCAGTATTTTAGAGTCTGGTATACTCGAACTTCCTCTCAGACATCTTACTCACTTTCCGTGAGAGCTGGGGTGGCGACGATCCTTGTGGCGGTTTTGAAGCACACCTCTAAGTTCTTTTACATACACCTCATAACATGGTGGAGGTTAGTTCCCTTTGAATATTTAATCGGCTTTAAAGGACTAGAATGCACCAACTGGCACCGTGTGGCTTCTGGTGGTGCGTTAGGTAAAGTAATACAGTGTCTTCTAGGCTGACTAGGACGGATACCTTGGGAGCCTGGAGTTAAAGATGGGAAGCAGCTTCCCCAGCTGGCATGAACCTCTCCTTTAGTTTTGGGGTTGCTCTACCTGTGTGACTTCTTATCTTCCTTGAGGCTGACCTTCGGGAGTGGGAAGGAGGTGGTGAGGTAGCAGGGAGGGGCTGATTATCCAGCCAATCCAAATGAAGGAGTAGAGAGCGCTCGACCTTTGGATGCCAGGTATTGGGAGGATTAATGACTGCTTTTAATAACCTGAGAGTGGCCATCTAAATGACCCTCTTTGAGTGATAGGAGTTAAAGGGCTGAATTTTAAGGTGCAGAACCGGTTTATCCCTTCTCGATTCACGAAGTGTCAGAAGAAGCTGCCCTGAAAAGTGCCTGGGCCTGTTTCCTTTCGTCTTGCAGAACACTTGTCCTTTCTTTCCCTCAAGAACAACGGTCCCATTGGACCTGTGTGCAGGACTAGGCAGAGTCACCAGTTAATTAGCTCTGAGAGATCCAGGCCTAGGAAACAGAAAGGAGGGGTGTGAAGTCTTCACAGGGTCCTGAGCTGTGGTCCTGAACCTCCCCAGGCTACTACACACTGAGACTGAGGGAAGGGAAGAACTATGTGTCCCAACGCGGGACAGAGGGCAGGACCTGGAGCTGGGAGGTTAGTGAGAGCAGGGACTCCCATGTGGGGTAGGAGGGTGGGTAAGGCAAGGTGAGCCGAGGGCTGCACTGTGCTTTGGGGTTGTTTCTCACTCTCTAACGCATCTCCCAGTCTTTCATATATTTGTCTCACGGAAAGCATACCGTCATTCTTCTGTGGATACACTATGCCTTACAGCCTCACAGGTCCCAAGAGTTCAAACCCGTTTCACTGTGTCTTAACCACTTGGCTACCTTGGGCTACATTTGGACATTAGTCAAGTCTTTTCTGTGGGCTTCTACTATCCCTGAAAAGACAGTGCCAGACCTTGGCCTTCACCTCACCTTGATATCAATGGGGCTGGGGTGAGGGAAGAATTATGTGTAGGTTTGAAAGAAAATGACCCCCAAAGGGAGTGGCACTATTAGGAGGTGTGGCCTTGAGTAGGTGTGGCCTTGTTGGAGGAAGTGTGTCAGCCTGAAGGCGGGCTTTGAGGGCTCATATATGCTTAAGATACTGTCCTTTGCAAACCAAAACCAGTGGGGCATTCCTCCAGCGTCTCCATTTTATTTCAATGATGATTAATAATTTCAATGACGTGAATAAGCTACAAGTAGCTCTGAAACGTCAGCTTGGTAATTTCGTGAATGGTCTTTCCACGTGTGCGCAGGCCACTCATTTATACCATACATGCTACACCAGAGGGCACCGATGACGTTTAGGGCAGCAGTCCAAGTCAGAGGCTGAAATACGTGATGGAAATCTTGCCTGTTCCCACACGACCAAATCTCACACATCCTCTACGGATTTTTCTGACCAAAGTTTTGATCCACTTGGAGATTTGAAAGTAAAATGAGTCCTAGTTTCTGCTTTGGGAGTGACTTAAGGAGACCTACATTTAAATTCCTCCTGTGAAGTGTGTTCAAAGATACCACAGGATCCCAGGAGCCAGGGGTTCAGATCCTATGTTGGCTGGTAAGACATAAAAGGACCTGGGGGCAAAGCTCTTCTATCTTCTGTGCGCCTCATGGAGAGGAAGAGGAATGGAAATTGAGATACAAAGCTGAAAACTGTGGTTGTTTTCACTGTAGCAACAATGTAACAAGCCAGCCTGAATCCTGCCACTCCTTAGACCCGGACGGTCCTCATCCTTAAGGTGCGAGCCGCTGCCTTGCTTACAGGAAAACACTCCGTAGGCAGGCATTTATTTGTCTTGCCGTTCATCGCCACTGAGCAAAGCTAGAGCGAAAACTAAGAGCAGGGAAGTTACCGGGCACACAGCGGAAGAAGGAAGGGAGTGGCTAATACTTGGGTTTGGCTCTTGCCTTTGTTCCCCGGGAGATACTGATGCGAAGACGGAGTCTCCAGTGCAGTTGCCATGCCAACAAGGCAGAGTTCTGTAGATGTGAGCTTAAATACAAAGTAAATATTATGCTTTAAAAACTGGCCCCTTCATAACACATATATTGTGATGATATCACATAAGAGCCAAAAACAAAGGACAGAAAAGTGTCTCTTTCTTTCCTCAGATACAATCACCTCTTTTAGGAGGGCAGCCAAGGCCCTGAGGCCTGTGGGTGACTGAGAAACATGTCAGGACAGTCACCTCCATGAACAGGGGTATTTCAGACACGCCGGACACAGAGCCTCATCACTGTTACGCTGTTGTGCCCTTGTACCAGCAGATGGGCTATCTCTAGCTTCTCCTGGGCTATCTCTGTCTCCTACTCTAGTCAGGAGCCCTCGCCCTTGTCTTTCCTCTCCTTTCCACACATTGCAACCTGACTCCGACGCAGCCCAACCGCTCTGCATTGATGACTTTACTGCTTAACTCGTTGCTCTGTATTTCGCAGCTTTATCTACCAGCCCCTTCGGTGTCCTCAGATCTGTGCAGCTGCTTCTGATTTTGGACAGCAATGAGACTTTTAGTTCGCCATAGCCTTTCATGTCGGAACTCCAGTTTCATGTCGGAACTGCATCCCAACCGATTTCGGCTGATGTGATGTTGAGGGAGGAGTCTCGAGCTAAGTTTCTGGCTTCAGGAGCGTTGAGTCAGCAAAATTCAGGGATTGCTTCGATCCTGTCAGGAACAAAATCTCTCCAGTAGTGACTCTCGATGGGAGTAGCTGTAGCAGGACAGACAAGTTCTCATGAGCCTCGGTCCAGTTCTCCCAGAGTAGGAAAAGGGCTCACAGTGGGAAGCTGCCCTCCTTGCCACACACGTCTGATGCATGTCCAAGGAGCGAGATTTTCATTCACCTCTGTTTCTTCCTATTTGCAAACAAGGCCTAAGGAGGGTGTTCCATCATAGAACTGGTCAGCACTCCTTGTTTCTGCCGCGAGAGCCAGGAACGTGAGAAACTAAAGGGCTCTAGTTTAGAACTTAGCTGGAGGCTTCCTCGCCCAGCCTGGAACATCCCAGGTTAGAGCTGGGGCTCAGGTTGGCGCTGTTTTCACACTGTCCACATGAGGGGTCAGTAAGAACGGGAGTAGGATTGGTCCCTTCCTTGCTTGTTTGATTATAGTGAGCACAATCCCCCTCCCCACCGCTGCATCCCAAGTGCACCAAGCAGAGTATGTGATCTGGGAAGGAGACACTATGCAAGACAGCCTGGCTGTGACAGCAGCACAGAGAACTAGGAGAGCGCCTTCTTCCTGCCAAGCCATGCCCTCGACCTGTCATGTGTCTCTGGGCGGGTCTCATGTTATTTCTGCCTTCTCTTAGCCAATCTTTTCATAACGGGACCCTCGGGTTGTGGTGGATGCCTTCGCTGCTCCTCTTGCACAGCGTTCTCATACTTCCTGCCTGTGAAGCATCCTTTGATATTTTATTAATACTGACAGCAGCTCTGAAGGGTTGGGGGAAATCACTCCAATGCACTAATAGTCCTCCTTTGTAGACTGAGAGTGGGCATCTCAGAGCCTTGGCCTCCTCCAGCATCAAAGAGAGAGGAAACCAGTAAGGCTCTGTGGCCAGGAAATTAACACAAGTGAGAGGAAATCCCTTCAGAATGTTTCTTAGCAAAGCGTGACTACTGTGAAACCTGGGGCTTCTTTTTTCTTTTCTTTTCTTTTCTTTTTTATTGTTAAAAGAAAAATTTACATTTACTCCCCTTGTTTCCGGCCCTCCCGCTCCCCCACTACCCCACCTCCCTCCCCCTGCTTCTTTAAGATGGGGCAGGATACCCTGCCCTATGGGAAGCCCAAGGCCTTCCCCTCTCCATCTCGGTCTAAGAAGATGTGCATCCATATAGAATAAGTTCCCAAAAAGCCAATACATGCAGAAGAGATAGGACCCAGTGCCATTACCATTGGCTTCTCAGTCAGTCCACATTGGCAGTCACATTATGAGTGTCCAGTTAGGTCATATGTTCACTCAGTCTTGTTCCAGTTGGATTTGATGAGCTCCCAATAGATCGAGCACACTGTCTCTGTTGGTAGGCCAAGCCTTCA
>JAQHUG010000006.1:9389278-9417038 GCA_028555095.1 Dicrostonyx torquatus | reverse complement strand
AAAGTAACTATGGGACAAGCTCAGTTCAGGCACCCACTCCTTTGCTGCCCAAGTACCTAGCTGGGACATCCCTGTGAATACCTGGGATCCCCTCTAGACACAAGTCTCTTGCAAATCTTAAAATGACTCCCGTTAATGTAGATATCTTTGTTGAGGCGAGGTCTGTCTATGGAGCCCTAGCTGGCCCAGAACTTACCCAGCAGACCAGACTGGTTTTAGAGTTATATAATAACCCCCCCTCACCATCTTTGCATCTAAAGTTCTGGGATTTTTGGTGTGCACCACTGTGCCTGGCTCAGTTTAAAGTTTTCTAAAGCCAATGGATGATCATAGGCATTTAGAGAAAGTCAAACCACAAATATGGCAGGATAGTAGTGGCAAATGAGACCAGAGTAAATTTAACTAATATGGCCTTTTGAGGCATGCTGCCTTCCTAGTCTGTCCATTCTATGAGCCAAACATTTGTTTTCAATAAGAAAATTAAGTTTGCTTGTTCAAAACAGATGTTCCAACATACTTATTTAATGGGATTATTTAATTCTAGACTTTATAACCTCAAATTCCTTCACAGGAGGAATTATTGAAATACTTCCCCAAGTTGTCTAAGAGAATTGCATTGATTCTGGTGTAACTTGACCGTTCCAGCCCAAATTTGGGATGCTCATCTATATTGTTCACTGTGCTTTCTGCTGTTATATCTAGGGCCTTACCCACTTGGGAGAGAGCTTATTGTCTCTGTGACCTCAGTGGGTTATGGGTACTGCAAATGCACCAGTTACCATTTAGAGAAATTCCATTCTGTGGTGGTGGTTAGCACTGCCTGTCAACTTGATCAGATTAAGATGTACTCAGAGGAGTTAGTGAATGAAGGCATTTGTCCCCACGTTCAATCCTTGGGACACATGGTGAAAGGAAAGAACTGACTCCAGTGTGCAGTATGTTCTTCTCTGACCTCCACATGTACACTGTGGCATGGGTACACACACACACACACAGGCATAGACAGAGAGATACAGAGACACACAGAGAGCTGGGCGGTGGTGGCGCACGCCTTTAATCCCAGCACTTAGGAGGCAGAGGCAGGCAGATCTCTGTGAGTTCGAGACTAGCCTGGTCTACAAGAGCTAGTTCCAAGACTGACTCCAAAGCTGCAGAGAAACCCTGTCTTGAAAAATCAAAAAAACAAAGAGAGAGAGAGAGAGAGACACACACAGAGAGACAGAAGACAGAGAGGAAACAATACTTAGGGGGTTCAGGAAGCACACCTCTGGGGTTGGCTGTGATGTTTCCTGAGATAACCATATCCCAAAGGTGTTGTGGAATATTTGTTTAACTTTTCAAAGATGGGTTGCATTTGTTTAATTATGTAAAAATGTGTTGTTGTTTTACCTTGCTTGCCTAAGGCACCTGATTGGTCTAATAAAAAAGCTGAATGGCCAACAGTGAGGGAGGAGGTATAGGCAAGACTTCCAGGCAGGGAGAATAAGTAGGAGGAGGAATTTAGGCTTGGGAAAAGAGAGACAGAGGGGAAGAAAGAAAAGGGGATGCCAGGGATACACCAGGGGCCAGCCAGCCAGACACGGAGGAAGCAAGAAAGTAGGACATAAAGAAGGAAAGAAAGGTAAAAAGTAGATGAATAGAAATAGGTGAAATTAAGGTATAGAGCTCATGGGACGAGCCTAAGCTAATGGCAAGCATTCATAATTAATAATAGCCTCTGGGTCTTTATTTGGGAGCTGATTGGTGGCCCAAAGAAAATTCCCACCACAAAAAAGCTCTGACATTATCAATACTCAGAATCTGATAACATTATTGGAAGAGGGTGAAAGGTAGGGAGTTTGGCCTGGCTGCAGGAAGTAGGCTGTTCGAGGCATGTTGCTAGGAGCTGTATTTCCTGGCCTCTTCTGTATTCTATTTTCTCTGCTTTCTGTCCCCACAAAGTAAATAACAGCATTCATGCTCCAACAGCCTTGGTGTTCTGTCTAAGCAGCTATGGACCGAGCCTTCTGAAACCATGAGCCACAATATATCATTCCTCTCTCAAGTTGATTCTCCCATGCGTTTGGTTATAGTATCAAGAAACACGAACAACACACCTTACAGTTTTGAGACTTATTCATCTCTTCTTACCTTTTGCTCACAAGAATTGCCTCTATATCTTAGTCTCTTGACTTTTTGATTATTTTCATTTTTTTTGAGACCTTGTGTTGTGTAGCCAAAGCTCTCTTGGAACACAGTGTGTAACCGAGGATTTCTTTAAACCTCCGGCCTCCAACCTCCCAAGTGTGAGACTCACAGGTGTGTACCAGTTCACCAGATCTTTTGCAGTGTGTGTGTGTGTGTGTGTGTGTGTGTGTGTGCCAAGCAGGAGTAGGACAAAATAGAGTGCTTGTGGCTGAAGGTTTATACTCCTGCAGTATTCAGAGGGAAGAGCTATGTGCAGTTCCAATCTAATTAAGACGACCTCCATTGTAGGGAAGAAGTCAAGAAACCTAAGGCGACACTACTAAAAAGAGCTCATTTCATAGTCAACATTGCCAGAACTACGGCATCATCTTCCAAACAAGCAGAGAGCAGTGTGCAATCCCACCTCGTACAAGAGCTGGCAACGAGACTCTGAATAGTTAAAGACTTCAAAGGATTCCAGTTTAAAGAAAAAGTGTTCGCCACTCTTGCCAAATTTCAGGGTGTCATACTCTTTCATCTGCTCCTTTAATTTTCTATAGCAAAGCTGTAGGCTACAGGACTCTTGCGGTCAGCCAGACTGGATTCTCACACCGTAAGCCAAGCTCTCGGCAACCCTGTGCTTCTCCACCCCTTTCTTCCCGCTTCTCTGCAAGCCCCCAGTCGAAACCATAATTCAGGTGCCTGTGGAGGCCTTGCCAAAACCCCATCTCCTAAACCAGGCTGTGCAGTACCCCACTCTACAAGCCTGTAAATATGGGCACTGTAAAGCCAATACTGTGCTGACAACAACAGGAGAAATTCTGAATACATGAAAGGGTTCATTTGTCTTGGAACACGAACAGGGCTTCAGCGTGTTAATGCACATTGCAACTTGCAAAAGAGACACAGTATTCATGTTTCTCAAGTGTGTACTACCACGGCAGACTACTTTGTGGTATGTGTGTGCTAATTTAAGATTTTTTCAATGAAGCCAAAAACTGTTTAGAAAATGTTGGCCTACGGACATTCTCTAACTTTATCTTGAAGTACATCCCCACACATCCGGTGCAATGAGGAACGAGAAGGGAATAGAAGCCAAGTCTTTCTCCCACTTCTGTATCACGGTCAAGGGCCTGCTCCCAGCCTTAGATCTCTGAATCCGTTCTGACCCCAATGGCCTCCTCCCTATAGACCCTAAGTGTGGCGTTTAGGGTGCTCTCAGTTGACTCCACACTGCCTCTTTACCATCTGAGGCAAGAGGTGGGGATACAGACAGACAAGGCAGCGAACTGTATTCCTTGTAATTACCACCCGTATTTATTATGCAGTTCTCGAACCCATCCCTATATTCTCTCACCCCTGACCTTTTTCATCCCACTCTCTTTTTAAATAATCAAAAAATTATTCTTTAAAACTTTCATACACATATATAATGAAATGTAATCATATTACCCTCTCTTCCCTCCAACTTACTCCAGATCCCTCTGGATCCAGCCATCTCTCAACTTCACTTCATGTCGTCATCGTCATCATCATCATCATCGCCTTCATCCTCCTCCTCCCACTAGGTCCAATTAGTGCTGTCCATATACGCGTGGGTACGGACCATCCAGTGGAGCATGGACACTCTACCAGTGGCCACTTCCTCTAGGGTGAGTGCTTCTTCTCCCATCAGTGTGTTATTGAGCTAACGGAGTCATTGCTTCATGTCCAGATAGTTTCTGACCTAACAATGCTATAATTTATGATTTCTGAACTTACTATGGCACAGAGTGATATGCATTCAGTAGAAAACGTACCTGAAATTTTGATCTTTTCACAAGCTGGCAACATACCCAACAATATTCCCCCCCCCCATATTTGGCAACGGTATTGGTTCTTAGTTTCTGGTCAGCCACTTGATCATGGGGGCTAACAGCCAACGGTCTGTGGTCACCACATTGGCAGCATTTTTTTTAATGCTGTGTTTCATACTGCTCTTTTTCATCTTGTCGTGTGCATGAAATGCCCATTGGTGTGTGGACACGAACTTTTTGTCACTTTTGTTAGCAATATTGCTCTGTCTTAAACGGTTCTGTGCTCTGAGCATATTTAAGGTAAGTCAGACTAGAACATCACCTGTAGGTTGAGTATGTTTGTTAAACAATTTGTCGTGTAAGTGTGTGTGTGTGTAAAACACATGTGTCAGTGTCTCCAGAGGCATAAGCCAGAAGAGGACACTGATCCCCTGGAGCTGGAGTTAGAGGTGATTGTGAACTACCCAGTGTGGGTGCTGGGAACTGAACTTGGGTCTTCTGCAAGGGCAGCAAGTGTTCCTAACTGCTGAGTCATTTTTCTAGCCCCTAAACAGATTTTTAACATACGTCTAGTTTATGTTAGATTTGTCAGGGTGTAACTACATCATAAGCCAAGGGACATATATGCCACCTTGTTTATTTCCCACTATAGATTTAGGAAATATATTCTATTTTCATTTTATCCTTAAAAAAAGATGTAGGGAGACTTAATAGCTGCCTACAGTCCCCTGCTAGTGATGTCTCTGGGACTGGACCTGTGTGCTGGCCCCCAGTCAGCCTTCCTCTTCTCCTCACCTCCAGGGCTGTGCAATGTCATTAGAGGATATAATGATGACGTTTAAGGAAGTTCATTTCCAGATGGTCAGCCTTCTTGACTGAGAAATTCTGCCTGAGTGCATGGACCTGGATTCCCCATGTCCCTTTCCCATTTTAGACCTTATTCTGGGTACATCACTCCAAGACGTAAAATCCTCAAGTGCTGGGCAGAGGCAGCGGTTTTGGGCAGGCCATAAAGATACCACAAACCCTTAAGTTTCTTATCCTCCTGGCTTGCTCTAATGTTTCTTAAAACTAGAGAGGAACGCTCTAGAACACTTTCCTTAATGGATGTCATGATTTGGTTATGGGAGGGATGGGTCTTGTGGAGGAAGAGACACCTTGTTCACTAATCTTGCCTCACTCATCCTGACTACCAAAGAGAGCCTCTAAAAACAAAGCAGAGATGACCACTAGGAAACACAGAATGCTAAAATTAGATTTCTTATGAAATTTTTAATTTTTCCTCAGCTATTTTTGAAGTATTGCTTCCCAGTGGCACCAGTGCCTTTAGATGATATAACAGGGACCCTTTCCAAGAAACATTAGCAGAAAAATGCACATGGAAAAGCTCTATGTGGCTATGTTTTTCAGAAGAGCTAGTTAAAAACCTGCATTGTAAAATCTTATTATGAAATATTCATTCTAATCACAACCAGTGTTTATGTCATCTTATAAAAATGTAAGATTAGTTTTAACTCATTAATAAAAAAGTTATATGCAAGTATCTATAAAAATTGATATATTTATTTTATTGTGATGATCATATTTAACAATCATGCATAAAGATGAAATCTAATATTTTTAATAACTAATATTTTAGGTTACAGAAAATTAAAAATAGATATAAAAATTTTTGACTAATTTTTTTTATTGAAGATATAATGGGATGATTCAAGAAATTTAGTCATTAAATACATTAAAGCAGATTTTTTGTGTGTGTGTGTTTGTTGGCTGGGGCACGAGGGGGGGAGCAGAGTGAATTCACAAAGTCAAATGGAAGAAAGAATTATGTGTGATCGATAAATTTGAGAAATGAGTTTTTAAGGGCATGCAGGTACCAAATGGTTATTATAATATTATTTTTCAGTAGACAATGTAATAAATAGTATTTAGAAAGTCATTATTAACTGAATGTGGTGGAGCATTCCTATAAGGCCAGCACTCAGAAGAACGAAGTAGGAGGACCAAGAGATCAAGGCCAGCTTCAGCTTTGTAGAGAGGACAGGAGTGTGGGAAGGGGGAGGGCGAGGACTCGAAGATAGAGGAGGCCAGCGGATAAAAGGATGACTTGACCCTTATTAAGACATGTGCACATACATGCACATATTTGAGGGCACGGCAGTGATAAATTTCAGGCCATGAACCTTTTACCAAAAAAGAAGAAAAGTTGGGGAAGAAGGAGTAAAACTCCATTTCCCACCTATTGTGGAAGGATGGATGACTTTTATTTTGGGAAGGCACCAAGGATGAGAAGGGAGGAAATGTTTAAAATGAAACAGAAATTCGGGTCCTCACAAGCTGCAGACCATTCTAGAGGAGACTCCAGGAGACTAGAAAGATGACTGACTGCACGGCCCAGAGCTGTCAGGGTCCCTGGGCTGGCAGTTAAAAATTCATGTAATTAACAAGGAAGGAGGAGGGCAGAGAGAAGGGGGTTGAGGGGAAGGAGAAGGGAGAGGAAGGGAGATGGAAGGAAGGGGGAGGAGGAAGAGGGAGCAGGGAAAGGGGGGAAGGAGGAGTGAACTGACATAAGATGAAACAAAGCTTTTCAGAACTAAAAAGGGGAAACTGTCAACAGTAAGTAATGGCCAAGTTACACAGAACTCCCAAGGTTTTTTATTAAAGCTGTAACTTACTGGGGGTGGGGGAATTTAACTGATTTTACAATTCAAATTACCTCTCTGCCTTCCAAGAGACATTTGCCTCATGGTGACGTTTGGTGAGCTTCAGACTGTCAAAACTCAATAGCCACTTCAGATTTGACAACCTGAATTGCAATTCACAGACTCAAAGAACCTGATTAACAGGCAACTGGTTGAACACAATTGCTTGTGAGTGCAAGCCGGCGGGAACTGGGAGAGAGCTGGAAATGGATTCCTGTAAGTTGAAAAGTCTGGTTTATTGAGTAAAATTCCAAGAATTACAAGGTCAAATGCATTGGTTCTGAGGAGAGTAAACTTGCTGTTACCATTTTGGGTTTAAATCTAGAGTGGGCTTTATGTGGACTCAGTAAAGGCAGAGCTGTGAATCAAAGTGAGTTTCTGAATTTATATTACTATTTTTAAAATGGAAGACAATGGATGGCTGCAGGGGTCTTGAAGAAACAATACTGGAACTAGAGGTACAGAGAGAATCTTCTCAATGACTTTTTTTTTTTTGGGTTGGTTGTTGTTGTTGTCCAGTATTGATGATATCAGCTTAACCTATTGTATCTATTACATCGCCATAAAAATATTGTGCATTCATGCATTTTTCCCAGGGACTCTCTATGTAGTTCATGTTGACTTGGAATTCTCTGTGTAACCCATATGAACCTTGAGTGAGTAATTCTCCTGCCTCAGCCTTCTGTGTACTTAGATTATAAGCATACACCCCGTGCCTGGCTACATGTATGTATTGTTTAAACAACAACATGGCTTACAAAATGTAAATATCAGAGCTGTGGAGATGGCATAAGGTCATGAGTTCAGATCCCTAGCACCCATGTAAAAGCTATAGTGTTGGCATGTCACATATGCACACATGTACATGTGTACCTGCATACACATGTGTAGTCAGAGGCTGCTTATTTGTTTCCCAGCTGCCCAGACTCCAGAAATAATTACACAGAAACTATATTATTTGAAGTACTGCTTGGCCAATGACTCTAGTGTATTCTTAGCAAGCTCTTACATATTAACCCATTTCTATTATTTTATATTTTACCATGAGGCTCATGGCCTACCAGCAAGGTTCTGGCTGGCAGCTCGCATCTTTCTCCTCTGGTGGCTCCATGGCTTCTCCTGACTCTGCCTTCTTTCTCCCATCATTCAGTTTAGTTTTCCCAGCCTTGCTCTGCCCTGTCCTGTCACAGGCCAATGCAGATCCTTTATTCATTAACCAATAAAAGCAACACATATACAGAAGGACTTCCTATATCACACATGTACACATGCAATTTAAACATTATGTAGAGTTAAAATAAATTGCTATATAAGAAGAAACATTATTGAAATACTATTCTATTTCTTTATTATTACTACTAATTTACCATCGTATCTAGTATTATTAAAAGAAGCCTGGGAAAGTCAGATTAGGGTGGATTCTAGACTAGGAGAAGGATCTACGACAGACTGACATAACACATGACCATATGACCTGAGCTGTCCATCAAAAGATGGTCCTTCTGATTTACCAAGCCATGTGTGTTACAGTACAAATAATGGCAAACCCCCCCCCCCACTGTTAGTGATCAAACTGGAGCCTGTGTAGAAGGCGTGATCAAGTTCTATGAGCAAGAAGCCAGATCCTCTGGATTCTTCCTACAGACAGGGCTGTTTGGATGCTAGTCCAGCCTGTGTGGACCGTCACAGCCTATCTGCCCACTCATGACAGTGAGGAGAAAGACCTTCCCAGGGGGTAGGAACCTTGTCAGTTCACCCGGCTCTGCTCAGCAACATGCCCTTAACAAGGCTGACTCAGGTCTCTGTCACCATTAAGAGTCTAAAGAAAGTGTTCAGCGGACAAGCATCCTAAGTTTGAATGGGATCACACTGTTAGGGGACAAAGGGAGATGGCCAGTCTGTGCAGAGAACTGCCATTGCCTTCCCTGAAATTCACGTTGGAGTTACCTCGCCAGTTCTGTCAGAAAGTGATTGGTTTGAGAAATGTGTCGTTAAAGAGGCCATTAGCTTTAAAGCAAGGCCACTAGAGTGGATCTGAATTCCACACAATTGACACACTTGTTTTTCCAAGACAGGGTTTCTCTGTGTAACAGCCCTGGCTGTCCTGGAACTTGCTTTGTAGACCAGACTGGCCTCAAACTCCTAGAGATCCTCCTGCCTCTGCCTCCTGGGTACTGGGATTAAAGGCGGGCGCCACCACCACCCAGCTCCTGATGCACTTGCAAGATGAAATTGGGAAGCCAAGAGGGCTCGGTAGGTTAAACACTTGTGCTGTCAGGGCTGATGACCTGAGATTGGTTCCTCAGACCCAAGCGTAGAAGGGGAGAACTGGCTTCTAAAGATTGTCTTCTACCTTCCACGTGTGTGCTGTGGTACACACGAACCCTACCACGAAACATTTCTCAACAAGAAGAAATTTGCGTACATTCAGAGAGAAGACCAGAAAGAGAAGAGGGGCCTTTCCAGGCCAGGAGGGGATGTGCTGGTTGCTGTATTATCACCCTGACATAAGTAAGAGTCATCCGGGGAAGGGGAAACCTCACCTGAGGAACTGCTGCCTTCAAATCTGTGGTACATTTTATTGTTAATTATTGACGCAGGAGGACCTAGCCCGTTGTGTCCGTAAGTAGCATTTCTCTACTTCGGTTCTCCTTTCCTGCCTTGACTTCCCTCATCGAAGGACTGTGACCTGTAAGCCGAATAAACCCCTTTCTCTCCAAGTTGCTTTCAGCCTGGTGTTTTAGCGCAGCAAGAGAAAGCAAACTAAGACAGGGGTTTCTGAAGGAACTCATGATTGCTGCCATCTTCTCCTTGAACTTCCGGCCTCTAGAACTGCGAGAAAACAGAATCTCTGTTCTTTAAGCCACCCAGTCTGTGGTACTTTGTTATAACAGCTGAAGGAAACCAACACATAGCTTTTCCTTCATGGCGGGGAAAACAATGTATTCTCGGGGTAGTTCTGGGCATGGGTTTATGCTCCTGCCCAAATCTGACTGGTGGTGGTGGCGGCTGGGACAAGCTTCGACTTGAGGATGGCCTTCCTCTCCTGCAACCTTCTCCATCCCATCCTCTCCCTCTACAGGGGCCTCCCTGCAACCTGCTGAAGAAGATCCTGTGTCACCTGGACACTGGAGACTGACGGGAACGGATGGGAATTTTGTTTCCTTGCCCAGAAGAGTGGGAAGCATCTTGCTTGTCTCCACCTTTCTACAGGGGGAAGCCAGGAGTGTTGGAGATTCAAAACTCCCAGCTTCCAGTAGGTACAGCCCTGGGCAGCTGAAATGCCAGCCCCAGCTTTAAGAAGTGTTTTTTCCCCTTAAGTCTCTATGTGTGTGTGGGGGGGGGGCACACACGTGTGAGGTCAGTGGGTAATTTTCAGGAGTTGTTTCTCTCTTCTACCATGTAGGTTCTGGGGGTCAAACTCAGGTCATCAAGCTTCGCAGCACGCACCTTAACCTGATGAGAACCCCTCATCCCGCTTTGTTCTCCCAGGCTAGGTGAGCCTGCCCAGGCCTCCTGCTGTGGCTCTTTCTGGGTTCCTCTTCATCTTCCATACCATTGATATGGGAGTCCTTTGTGTGCTGTGATTACCATTAATGAATAAAGAAACTGCTTTGGACCTATAACAAGGCAGAACTTAGGTAGGCAGGGAAAACTAGGCTGAGTGCTGGGAGAAAGAGGGTGGAGTCAGGGAGACACCATTGAGCCCTTGGAGACAGACGCTGGTTGGAACTTTAGCTGGTAAGCCATAGCCACGTGGTGATACACAGATTAATAGAAATGGGTTAAATTAATATGTAAGAGTTAGCCAATAAGAGAGCTAATGGGCCAAGCAGTGATTTAAAAAAATAATACAGTTTCTGTGTGATTATTTCAGGTCTAAGCTAGCTGGGTGGCCGGGAACCAACAAGTGGCCCCTCCTCCAACATACCATCACTTTCTTCTATCAGAAGACCAATTCTGTGTGGAAGGTTGCGAGGCATCTGCCAGAGAAGGCTGCTTAGACAAGGGGTCAAACCCATAGGAAGCCTTTATTAGCCTGCCCTTGACAACACTGGGTCTTTGGAACCCCAGTATAGTCCTGAGCCTTTCTTAGGGTGGGATTTTAAGCACAAAGCCATATCCTTGGTCAATGTCCTTCAGTAAGCAAGAACAGTTAGCCAGAATTGAAACTACAGAAGCCAAAAAGTAAGGCCAGTATACATTTATGTACTATGAACTTTGATGGGTTAGATCTTTGTTTTCACTTTGACAGGAATTTCTTTCTGTGTGCTGGGGTTCCAAGGCCTGACTGGTTCTTTGGTCATAGTGGGTTGTGCTGGGGCCCTCCTAAGGTCTGGGGGCCTGTTACGCTATCTTAAACTAGTTTGAATGTTTCAAATATCTCTTGCCCTCCTGTCAGGTCTTGCCTGACTCGGTGCCCTTAAGGGCTGTGATGTTCTGCCTCCTGCCTTCCTGCTCAGCATCAGGCCACACCACTCTGACCACTGTGCTCCTCTTGTCTTCCATCTCCCTTTCCTTTTCATCTTCTTGGAGGTGTTAGTGTCCTTCCTGGCCAAGGACTTTTGCACGTGTTCTTAGTTAGTCAATGTGGAGGACCCCTCCCCCCCCGTCAGCTGATTCTGCTCAATCTTTAAAATCTGTTGGCAAATGCCACTCTCTCCAAGATGTGCCTGACCTCTTCTCAAACGCCACGCCATCTCTACTCACAGAGCTACAGTGTGAGGCAGAGCACCCGGCACTTAGCACGGACACAGTGTGTCGCTTTCCTATTATTGAATTGAACTGTAAATGAGATGCAAGACCTGAGATCACAGTTTTTTTAAGTCACCATTTTATTTCTAGCATACACGGTGCCTGCCTGATACATAGAAAGAGGGTCGTGTTTGTTGAATAAGGGAATGGGTGAATAAATGCTCCCTGGTCCCTGTTTTCCCTGGAGCGTAAGCTCTTAACCTTCCTTGCACAGCCTAAGCAATGAGGAGTTTTTAAAATGCTGATGGTTGAGTCCCAGCCCAGAGCTTTTAAACTGAAGTATGGACTGAATGTTGGGACTTTAGAAAGCTCTCATGATAATTCTAACAAGCAGCAGGATCGTAGACAAAAATGAAGAACCTAAGCACATGAGATGTCTACGTGTGACATTTATAATACACACACTGGGCTGGTCTATGTTCAGTGAGTGTTTTTTTTCCCCAGTATTTAGACAGATTGCTCTTTCAACTCCTTTTATTCCAATTCAGTTTCTCTGAGAGTTCAAGGGGGCCGCCTTCTGCTTGCTTAGATGAAATCATTTCTGAGGTACTCCACAAGTTTAATAACTTAATTTTTAATTAAAAAATCTTTTATATTGCTGCCAAATTTTAAAAAATGCAAGGGTGTTAAGGCTTTATGCTTTAGGTGAAAAACATATCTTTGGCCTTGGAGTCACTGCTCTAACTTTGATCCAACACCTCTTGACATTCGACAGTCCTTGTAGAAAAATCTCAGTGTGTTAAAATTCCAATCCCAGGACCCTGCTAGGTCCCCCCTCCATCAGGACACCACCTTAGTGGAGCTTCTACCCGGAAGCCTCTAGTGGCATCTCCCCAGTGTCTCCAGGCAGTGCACTGCCTGGCATTAACGATGACTCAGTCTGTCTGTGAGCTAAATCTACTGCTCTGTAATCCTCCCAGATGGCTCAAGCTTCTGTTGGTGAAATCCCACTGAGGCAGTGGGGGTTAGTCTTCCTGGAACCCAGCTGGCTAGTGCAAACTGGTTTTTCCTGTGGACTCAATTGCTTGGAGGTCGTATTGGTTATTATTATTATTCCTTCCGAAACATGGGGGTACATGACCAAGGACCTTAAAACACCCCTGGTTTGCTCTGTCTGGCAAGGTCAGGGTCAGATCCAAGCACAGGCTCTCAGTGACTTTTTTGAGGCCCAGCAGATGTGAGAAAAGTGTTCTCACTCACTGTGTTGTCTACAAGCACATACCAATAGGAACAATCTGGAGCCTTGCTTTAACTCATTTGTGCTAGTCAGCAGTGGCACATTGATCATGCTTTTAAAACCCACAGCTCCTTTTAGGAGATGTCATCACCACCTCCTCCTTTAAAGCATCATTGACTTATTGCAATGTGTGCATGTATGTTTGCATGTCTGTGTTTATGTGTGTGTACAAGCATGTGCACATGCATGTGCATGAGCATGTATGTCTATGTGTATATGAGTATGCATATGGGCATGTGACACTTTATTACATATTTATGAATGTATGTATATATACATATATGTGTGTGTGTATATCTGTGAATGTGTGTTTGTATATGTGTGTATGTGATACCCATACTGTGGATGTATGTGGATGTATATTTTTCCTGTTTACATATATGTTTTTATGCATATGTATGTGTGCATGTGTGTAAAACTTCATAGTTTATGTAAATGTGTGTACATGAGTGTGCATGTGACACACTACAATGTCCATGTTTGTGTGTGAAGGGTGACAAGTGACACCACCCCATTCAGGAACAGGTGCCGTGATTCTAGACCACGGTGGAACCAAGCGATTCCAGTGTCCCTCCAGGGACAGGCACTGTGGGCCCTGAATGAGTCAGACCCGTTCTTGTGGCTCCCACTCCTAGGGATCCCAGGATGAGGTGGAGGGGAAAGCTGGGAAGCACATATGCTTGCCCTGTGGCCTTGTGTATCTCTTTGGTCTCTATCTTAAAGTGCATGTGGGTTTAGGAAGCTCCCTTCTGCTGGCCTCTGCACAGCCGCTGCCACCATTCCGTAAGGTTATTAGCTTTCTTTGAAGGGCACCGAAACACCATTTTCCTCTCTAGAGTAACCCACCGGCACACCCCTCTCTAATGGAGTGTGGTTTTAAATGTGCGGTTGAAAAGCAAGCTACCTTCAGCACAGAGAGTCTTTCCTGATTCCTCTGTTGATGGGAGACTCAGAACTCTTGGCTTTGGAGTTCAACTCCTGTTACCTGTTTCTGAAACATTCATTTTCTTTCTGCTAACTTTTCCATGATCACCTTCATCTGCCTTTCTCCCTAGAGTGTTGCTATGGTGCTTGACTCCATCTCTGTGTTCCTCCATCCTCTTGTCTGTAAATACTTTGTGTAGGCTGAGGAACAACCCAGAACAACTTGGAAATGAGCAGGGAGAGGAGCCGCATTGGAGGCCAGGGTCATCAAACTGAGATGTCACAGGTTCAAAGTCACAGGCTGGTAGCAGGTTTGGAAGTCAAGACCAGTGGAAGAAGGGGACCAGTCTGGAAGAAGGCGTTTGTGACTGTCCCCTACAAATAGCTTCATAGAATTTGGAGACTGTCGTTGGAGAAGCCCAGGCCTGGTATTTGTAAGTGTCAAGTCAGAGCAGCAGTTGTCCCTGTTTTCTGGCCTTGGAGGACCCTAATCGCTGGTGATCTTTTATTGAACCGGGTGGAATTGGCCAGTGCTCGATGGTTTCATTGCCAATCTTGTGAGGTTTTATGTCCTCTGGGACTCTCCCAAGTGTAATGAAGATGCCAACCAATGCCTATCTGTCTACCAGGGCCAGACAGTTCCCAGGGAAGCCCCTTAGCCACTTTGACAAGCTGGCTGCAAGAGTAGGTGGGTTTAAGTCCTGTTTCTCAGACTCTGTTTCCCAGGCTTGTTGTGTCCCTGGAGTAGGAAGGTCAAGTAAAGCCACCGCTGGCCAGACTTACAGAAGTCTCTAGAATAATACCTAGAAATTGAAAAATGATGTTGTTGTTTTATTAAGACATAGACCTTCCCAATGAGTTTCCCTTGTCCTTTCTTCTCGTCCCATCACTTAACTACACACTGACCTTGTGTAACTAAATCCTTGTACCTTGCTTGAATGAAAAAGTCAGGAGAGCCTCTTTCCTTCCGTCCAGCAGAGTCAGATTTGACTTGGTTTATGCTTTGCTCCGTTATTGCCTGGTATGAGTTCCAAGGGAGGAGGATAAGGTGAAGAGTGGGTTCCAGAGGCCTTAAGAGTAACAAAACAAAAAACAAACACAGAAACAAAAAACCAAAACAAAAACCAAAAGCCTCCTCCCTGAATGAAGGCTACATGAAACACAAGAAAGCATGTGGGCTCCCCATGATCCCCAGTGACCTGGACGATGCATAAAGGCTTGTCCATGTGTGTCTGGGAACATCGGAATCTCTCGTCTCTGTGGCTCACTTCCATCCTGGGGAGTGACTGACTTTCTGCTTTCTGATAAGCTACTTCTGTTTCTCTCCTCTTCCATTGCTCTCCACGTCTCCATGGTATAACCCTCGTGCTCAGATGGAAGAACCTGGAGGTCTCAGTAGCCTCCTCCAGACTCTGATCCATGCTGATAGCAATTACACTATTATAGTACACTAATTACAGACTCGTAGCTCTTAAGTTTATTAATCGTAAATGTATATCCCATCTTCTTCTACAAGAGTTTCAGATGGTGTCTTCATCAGCTCAGGCTCCGATAACTAATTACCACAGGGCAGGTGGCTTAAATCCTAAAAATTTGTTTCTCACGCTCTGGCGGCTGGAAGTCCAAGGTGAGGAAGCCACCATGGTTGGGGTCTGGTGAGGGATCGATCGCAGGTTGCTGACTTCATACTGAGTCTTCACGCGGTGATGGTGAGCACTAGGCAAGCAATCAGAACTTTTCTCATAAGAACTCTAATCCCACTTGGGTGTGTTTATCTAATTATTCTTTATCAGCAAAATTCAGGAGTCAGATATTTGGGTAAGAACCTGAATGATCAGAGAAAGGGTGGAGAAGTGACCAGTAACCTCTCTCTTCATTCCTCCATTCAAAAGGGTGAGATCCTCTCTAAGCCCCATCCTACTACCTCCTGTCTCTCTAGCTGTTCTCATTCCTCCAAAACCTCTATGGTTAATCTTGATCAGATAGTAGTTAGCTCTGCCCTCTGATTCAAAACAAATTTTTTTTATTCTCACTTTTTTATATTCTTTTCTTTCTTTCTTTATTGCTATTTATTGAGCTCTACGTTTTTTTCTGCTCCCCTCCCTGCCTCTCCCCTCCTCCCTTCAACCCTCCCCCAATGTCCCTATGCTCCCAATTTACTCAGGAGATCTTGTCTTTTTATACTTTCCCATGTATATTATTAGGTCTATGTAAGTCTCTCTTAGTGTCCTCATTGTTGTCTAATTTTTCTATGATTATGGTTTGTAGGCTGGCTTTCTTTGTCAAAGCAAATTTTTATTGTCAGTCTTGGGAGCATCCAAATGCAATTAAAATATCATACAAAAGCACTCACGAAGGCATCACGGGCACTTCCTCCCAAAGGACCTACCTCCAAACACAGTCACGCCGGGTGTTCGATTTTAGTGCAGGAACTGGGCTTATGGAAGCATCAAAGCTATGGCTTCGTTTTAAACTCAGGGGCCAAGTAAACATCTCTAGCTGTCACCAGGTCTCTTCCCTGGTTACAACAAGGTTACAACCAGCTGAGATGGGTGTAAGGACACAGTTTTCTGCTCTTTTCCTTTTCCTTTGTGTGTATGAGAGAAGAGACCTGTGTGTTGTGATGTATATACATGTATATATGCATGCTGACATGTGTGGGGGTACACATATGTGTGCATGTGGAGGCCCAAGGTTAACACCGGGAGATATAACACTCTCCGCCTTGTTAACTGAGACAGGGTTTCTCAACTGAATCCAGAGCTCATTGTTATAGTTATAGTGTCACTAACCAGCCTGCCTCAGGGTCCCCCGACTCTCTCTTACGAACTTTAGAATTGCAGGTGGATTTTTGGGATGGTCAGACAGAACGTGGGCTCTAGGGATCTGAACGCTAGTCCTCGTGCTTGCAGGGTAAGCACTTTAACCACGGAGCGATCCCTAGTCCCTGTCATGTGTTTTTCTAAAGCTTATAACCACCAGGGCTACTTAATTCCCTGCTGCTGCCTCAGTTGACCTCTGTGTTCTAGAAACAATTTAGACACTATTTAGCACGATGCTAAAACCAGGTTTTTAAAGATTATATATACGTGTATGAGTGCTCAAGCTGCATATACACATTTATGCCAGAAGAGGGCATCAGAGCTCACTACAGATGGTTGTGAGTCACCATGTGGTTGCTGGGAATTGAACTCAGGACCTCTGGAAGAGAGCTGCAAATACTTATAACCGCTGAGCCATTTCTTCAGCCCCCGATAACACCTTTTTCTAAAAGCACAAACTGGGACTTGTCTCTCCCACCTCACTTAAACCATTGCTGGAACTGTTTGAGGTCCTGTTTTTGGCATGATACCCAAATTATGCTGGGAATGTGTACCTTTCCTTAAACACAGTCCCCTGCAGAATCTTCAGTCATGATGTTCTGCCTTTCAAACCTCTCAACTTGGCTTTCCATACAATATTGTTCCCACTATTCTTTCCCTTGATTCATGGACTCAAAGATGGCTAAATCTCTGGGTCCCCAAGACATTATCTGCCTTGTCAGCAACCTGTTAGCTATGTTTGACTCCCGTAGCCAATTTGGAGAGCCACTCTAAAGGAAATCTGTCTGATGCCCCAGACATCTGGGCAATGGCCGTGTCATACAAGCTGCCTGTTAGAGTCAGACCTGAAGACTCGGGGGCCCAAACATCACCCCAGAACAAGGCTGAAGGCACTTTTTCTAGAGCACAGGAGCCAAATGTCATGGAGTCAGTTTAGAGGAGCAGGCGGCAAGTTCTAGGAAGAGCATTCCCCAGAACTGGCCAACTCCCTCTATGGAGGTTATTTTCAGAGGTCTGGACACTTTCTTTTTTTAAAAAAAAAAAATTTATTTATTTATTTATTTAGTGTATGCCTGCAGGCCAGAAGAGGGCACAAGACCTTATTACAAATGGTTGTGAGCCACCATGTGGTTGCTGGGAATTGAACTCAGGACCTTTGGAAGAGCAGGCAATGCTCTTAACTGCTGAGCCATCTCTCCAGCCCGGTCTGGACAGTTTCAATCAAAAGTCACATCAAATGCCCTCACAGAGAGCATATGAGGATCACATTCCCGGAAGGAGGCTGCAGAAGGCCAGAGTCAGCAGTTGTGAAAAGTCTCAAAGGCCAAAGAGCTGCAAGTACACTTGCTACAGTTTGTGATGCCTGGTCTCTTTCCGTGATCTTTTGTCTCCAACTCTAACACAACATTAGGATAAAACTAATTTAAAGTTTTTATTTTTTTACATGTGCATGCGTGTGTGTGCAGGTGCATGTATGTGCATGTGTATGTGTGTGCATGTACACGCGTGCATGTGTGTGTGCATGTATGTGCATGTGTATGTGTGTGCATGTACACGCGTGCATGTGTGTGCGCATGTGTGTGTGCATGTACACGTGTGTGTGTGTAGTGTATGCATGTGACTGGAGGTGCCTGAAGAGGCCAGAAGCATCAGATGCCCCTTAAGCTGGAGCTGTAGGCAACTGTGAGCCTCCCCATGTAGGTGCTGGGAACTGAACTTGGGTCTTCTGTAAAAGCAGTGTGTGTTCTTAGCCTCTGAGCCATCTCTCCTGGCCCAGGATGAAAACAATTAAACAAAGAGCACTTGATTATCAAGGATTCTGATCATTCTGCCAGGGATGTCAAGGAGACGCAGCCTGGCACAGCTACTAGTAGCCTGAACTAGGATGTCATCTGATCTTTATAGGCATTGATATGCCAGCAATCATACACAGACATGCATGCAAAAAGATTTTAAAAACATAATTTGCCAGGCAGTGGTGGCGCATGCCTTTAATCCCAGCACTCGGGAGGCAGAGGCAGGCGGATCTCTGTGAATTCGAGACCAGCCTGATCTACAAGAGCTAGTTCCAGAGAAGGCTCCAAGGCCACAGAGAAACCCTGTCTCGAAAAACCAAAATAAATAAATAAATAAATAAATAAAGAATTCAATAAACATCATTTCCACATTAACAGTTAAATCATCATTGGAATCATTTTAGATTACGTAATTAGGACTGGAGAGATGGTTCGGACATTAAAGACCAGGCTCACAGCCAAAAAGACACGAGACTACATTATTCGCATGGTATTTATTTATTTACTTATTTATTTTTAGTCTGTTTTTAATTGTAATAGAATTACATCACTCTCCCCCGTCCCGTTACCTCATCCAGTCCCTCCCAGTGACTCTTCCTCAGACCCCTGCCATGACTGACCACTCTCTACTTATAGCTTCTTTTTCTTGATTATTCGTGTTACATAATAATATATGTGTATATATGTATGTGTATGCACAAATGAATATGTATAAACACAACCTGTCGAGTCTGTTTTGGTTGGTGGTGTGTATATGGTTTCAAGGCTGAGCACTCCAAACTGGACAACCAAAAAGGGGCTCATCCCTGGGGCAGACATTTCCCTTTTCCCAGCATTCACTAGTTGCCTGTAGTCTTCCATCTAGAAGTAGGTTCTGGGGAATCCTCCCTTTCCGTGGTAGCATGTCCATTGATATTGCCATTGTCCCAGTCCTGCTTAGTTAGCACAGTACTTAAATAGAAATAACCTTAGTGTAGACTTAGTCAGGGGCATGACAAGGGAGAGAGGGAGAGAGATACTTAGGAAAAGGACAGGCCCAGTAGCGACCTGGGAGGGGCACACTCACGCGTCTTTACAATGGAGTGTGTGTGTGTGTGTGTGTGTGTGTGTGTGTGTAATTTTCTACAAGGTTTAAAGATTACTCAAAGTTTAAAATAGAGCAAAGTTTATATTTAAAGTAAAAATATATTAGTGGTTTTACTTATTTTACGTAAAGACTTTTCTTTCGCTAATGACAACTGTGAGGTGGCCTTGTGAGAGGCGTGGTTTAGCCTCAGAGTGACAACAAGTTAAACGCAAGGCAGGAGACATTCTGGCCCGGATTCAGCAATGTTTGCGTTTTAGCATCTTCAGGAAAGCAAGCCTTAGCTTTGTAGGCAATCTTGGTTTTATCAGTTGTGTTGAAATGTCTTGACTCTAAGCCAGCAGAAAATACAAACTCAGCTTCAGGGTGGGGCTGTTGTTCCTTTCCCATGTCCCCTTGACTTTTGCTGCCTTTCTGTCTTGCCTCAATTCCGGGCTCCGAGATGAGGAGTAAGTGGACTTATCCAGACTGACACAGTGTAGGCAGAGATGACACACAGGATACAGAGCCACAGGAGTCAGAAACAGGGCTCAGAAATAGAAATGGCTTCGTGGAAACAAAACAGAATTGTATCTCTTCTATGGGGACAAGAGGGAACAAGAGCCACACTGAACACATGACTATACCACTGGGTCCAGTAACAGTGTGGCTGGCTACACGGCTGTGGTTTGCAGCATGCACAGGGGGTGTGTTAGTTAATCTGTCATTGCTGTGACAAGATTCCCAACAGAAACAGCACAGAGAGGAGCTCACAGTTCCAAGGGCTTTCCTGTCTGTCACAGCAGGGGAGGCACGGTGGGCAGATGCACTCCTGGCAGTGGGAGCAAAGGGAGGCGGCCGTTCATCTAGAGCCTTGGGCACGCTAGGCAAGGACTCTACCACCGAGCTGTGTCTCTGGCCCTCGTTGCTGTCTTTTACATTTCCTTCCACATGTTTGTGACCTTGGGTCTTTGAATCAACTGTTGGAAGAGGCCTTTGGGTTCATCTTCCTCAGAAAGAGCAGGGACAAGGTTTGCAGCACGACCAGGCATGACTTCCACAGCCAGTGTGACAGCCTTATGAAGTCTCTTTGAGTCATAGAGGATTTTCTATGCCCCAGGAATTAACAACGGACAGTGGTGAACTCACCTCTGCTCATATTTGTAAGAAGATGACAGGAGGAGGGCCGGGGATGGAGCTCAGTGGGCAGAGTGCTTGCCTAGCATGCATGAGGCTCTGGATTCCAACCCCGGTACTGACTACAGACTGGGAATGGTGAGGTATGCCTGCAATCCCAGCCCTTGGGAGATGGAAGAAGGAATAATCAGAAGTCCCAAGTCATCCTTGGATATCTAGTACTGCCAGCCTGGGTTACATGAGGCCCAGTCTTAAAAGAAAAATAAATAAATTTGTAGAGGGGCTCAATAGTGGGTCACAGCTGAAAACTGTGTATTTGTGTGTTTGCTATTTGGCAAGTGGAAACCCAGTGTGTTGGGAGAGCTAACTAGAGTCTGTGAAGCTTTGAACGTGTGTGTACGTGTGTGCTCACGCGCACACGTGTGTGCACATATGCTAAGCATCACATTGTTAATGCACCTTGAGAGCCCCAGATGAAAAGCTTCTGTCAAAACCCAGAGGAGGCCGGGCGGTGGTGGCGCATGCCTTTAATCCCAGCACTCGGGAGGCAGAGGCAGGCGGATCTCTGTGAGTTCGAGACCAGCCTGGTCTACAAGAGCTAGTTCCAGCGCAGGCTCCAAAGCCACAGAGAAACCCTGTCTCAAAAAACCAAAAAAAAACAAAAAACAAAAACAAAACAAACAAACAAAAAAACCAAAACCAGAGGAATGACAATAAACACTGCTTTTGGGGAAAGGCATTGGCTCCCCAAATGCTGCTGGCCAAGGCCCTGTTATCTCTCCTCAGCCGTGTAATTAACCAAATAACTCCTATTGTGGATATTATTTTAACTGGGCAAAGATGTGTTACATTTGTCTATGCTGCATTTGTTTAATGATGTAAGGATATGTGTGTGTGTTTTATTATTTTTATTGAGCTATACATTTTTCTCCACCCCCTCCCTTCCTCTCCCCTCCTCTTCTCCCCTCTCCCATGGTCCCCATGCTCCCAATTTACTCAGGAGATCTTGTAAGGATGTGTGTTTAATTACATAAAGATGTGCTGCATCTGTTTCACCTTGCCTGCCTAAGGTACCTGATTGGTCTAATTAAAAAGTTGAACGGCCAGTAGCTATGCAGAGAGAGGGATAGGTGGGACTTGCGGGCAGAGAGAGTAAATAGGAGGAGGAATCTAGAAAGAAGAACGAGAAGAAGAAAGAAAAGAATAAGGAGAAAGAGGGATTTGCTTGGGGCCAGCCAGGCAGCCGCCAGCCAGCAGACACGAGAAACGGTGAAGGTAAGATATATAGAAGGAAGAAAGGCAAAAAGCCCCAAGGCAAAAGGGAGATAAAGAGAAACAGGTTAATTTAAGTTAAAAGAGCTGGCCAGAAACGAGCCTAAGCTAGGCTGAGCATTCATAACTAATAAGAAGTCTCTGTCATACTTTGGGAACTGGTTGGTAACCCCAAAGAAAAAGCCTGGTACAGGCTCCAGTGAGAAACCACAGCAAGTTTTAGAGAAAGCAATGAGAATGTGAAATTCTACAAGGCAAAAATTTCTAGAACGCTCTCTTCCTGGACTTTAGTGTCATTAGCTAATATTGATCACCGACATGCCTGAAAACCATAGTGCTGTTTATACTAGCAAAGACTGAGAAGTGTTTAAATATCTGTTTAGATCAGAAAGCTGTAAAGTAAAATAGTATGCAGCTGTTTAAAAGAGTGAAGTCAGTGTCCAAACACAATGGGGAAGGCATCTTTGTATAGCGCTAACATTAAAGGTCTAGTGACTGTGGCAGTAGGATCCCATTTTGAGAAATCTATGAATAAACATATACTGAGCTGTGTCTATGGTGATGCTCTTTCTCTGTAAGAGAGAAAGGTTCACAGAAGGCATGGCTGATCTGTGTGGCATCAGGCCACATTGATTGAGTTTGTAATAAAGTAATAAATACCTTTCTGATTAAATACTCCATACATATTAAATTATACTCGTCTTGGGAGCATGCATTCCTATTAGTGAGTAAAGAGTGCTCTAGCCCACACCTTCCACCCAGAGATGGTTGAGAATTTCTTTTTTTCTTCCTTCATTCTTTCCTTTCTTTCTTTCTTTCTTTCTTTCTTTCTTTCTTTCTTTCTTCCTTCCTTCCTTCCTCCCTCCTTCCTTTCTTCCCCTCCCTTTCCTCCTTCTTCACCCACTTAATTAAGAATTTTGGCTTGAAGCAAAAACTCATCTCAAGTGAGAAATTGGGGCTTGTTGGAGAGATTCTAAAGGAAGAGTTAAGCACTGGCCTCAGTGAGTCTGCAATGAGGTCCACTGGCAGCGTCTCCATGTAGGAACCCATGTACCACCATGATGGGGTCATGGTGTCAGGAGCCATGGGACACAGCCTTTGCTGGGCTCAGGTACAACAGTCTTCAAGTCACTGTGCACCTGGATGGGAGTCAGATCCTTGGAAAAGAGAATCTACCTGGTTCTTGCAAGCATGGGGCAAATATACATCATTATAGACTTTCAATACCACCATGCCTAAATAGTACTATTTATAACTCATGCTCACAATACTTACATCCGTGTCATTGGCCTTATTAATGCTATTTTTGAACCAATGAAGCTACTCATCTGAATTCCCATAAAGTACTGCTCCTTATTTGACATATAATATATGCTCAGTAAATGTTGGGTTGGGTCAGTACCTCACAGCAAGACCTCGAAGTCTTGGAATTGGGGAAGGGTTTGCCATATGTAGGCTACTAACTAATTTTAATTATGGGTAAATTGGGACCTATATAAATACGAATTACCATTCTAGTTTCACTGCTGTTGCTGTGATAAGATACCATGACAAAAAATAATTAAGGAAGAAAGGAGGTTTATTTCAGCCCTCAATTCCAGCGTACAGTCCATCATTGTGGGGTAGTCAAGGCAGGAACTTCAACCAGCCAGCTACATCGTATTCATAGTCCAGAGCAGAGAGAAATGAGTGCATTCATGTTTGCTTGCTTGCCCTGAGCTCCATTTCTCCACTCTTGTATCGTTCTAGATCTCCTGCATAGGGAATGGTATTGCCAAAGTAGGCTGGATCTTCCCATATCAATTAACTGAATTAAGACAGCCTCCCACAGACATGTCTGCAGGCCAAGCCAAAGAAGACAATTCTTCACTAAGACTCTCTTCATAGGGGATTCTAGATTGTGTCCCATTGACAGAAAGCCAACCATCACAGTCATAGAATCAGAAGCTCTTTGGGGATTCAGGCCCCGGTTTAGTGTTTTGCTATTTGAAGAAACGTTTCAGGTCAATGCCATATGACAGAAGAGGGCCTCGCCAAAGGTGTCATATTTGTGAACATGAAAACAGCACTCTGGCAGAAGCAGTCACAGCTGCCCACCTCTGACACCTGGGACTGATTGACTCATTGTTGTTCGCTAAGGCTGGGTCAGTTTGTGGGAGAAAAACCAGCCCTACCCTGAGGGCTCTATGCAGAAACACGTGCTGACCTGACCACTCTGCTCTAGGTCATTGTCCTCTTCACAGCAGATATCGTGGCTAAAGCTGTTTGCTGTGTGGGTTTCACTCCAGTCTTTAATCAGTCACAAATTCCTGGGCCAGACAGCTTGCCCCAAGCTGGTCCCCTTCTTCCCCTCCCTTTGCTTTTGACTTACGCTCTCCTCATGACTCACAGGGCACTCGAGCAATTGAGTCTCTTGCATTCACCACCACTGCAGTCTGAGGGCTTCCTTGTAACCCGATTGACTGGGACAGGGCCCTTCCCCACTTTCCATCCCCTAGCATGGCTTCTAGAAACCACCCCACTTTGCTTTCTCCAGATCCTCAATGACATCTTTGCTACTTGTTCCTATGCAGGGCTCTCTGCTAACACCATGACCAGCCGAGTAGCAGAGCCACACTCCCAGGGAGCCTAGAAGGCCGTTCTGTTCAGCAGGACTCAGTAGCCAGGACTGGTTCAAACTTTGAGAGTCTGACCCTGCATAGTTCAATTCACTTCAGACATATTTAAGCACAGCCCAGTTTGGTGAAAATTCTCATGGCGATAAATAACTCAATCCCATGTACACAGCAGAGCTCAAGACAAGACTATACGAAAACTCTTGGTAAAGTACAAATGACATCTTCCGTAAAGATGGATTCTATAGACAGACTGAGAAAAACAAGCTCATGATAAGGATGGGGCGAGGATCCGCTGTGATCTCAGCCACACAAATGTGAGAGGTCACCAGGCTGTAAATCACACCTGCTCCCAGCCTTCTGGGTAGCAAACAGGTTATACAGCCCTGGGTGTTTAACCATCTTGATTCCCCTAGTTCTTATCTGTGAGCACAAGGGCCTCCATCCTTCCACACTCCTAGGCTTTGTGGTGGTGGCAGTACACCTGCTCAGACACCTCCACCTCTTGCTAGAGGCCCAACATTTCTGGAGTTCGGCTTGCTTGTATCCAAGCTATCTTTCCGCCAACTCAGCCAAGGCGACATCTTCCCTCTCCTGGTCAGCTCTTTGCTAGGTTTGCCGGGATCTAAGAAAAGGAAAGAAGTAGGGATAGAGGGAGGGGAGGGGGGAATTCGTTTGTAAATAGCTTTTCTCACTTCCCTCAGCTGGGTAACAGGAAATGGGACAGCTGAGACAAGCGCCAGGAGGGACGTGGTGTCACGATGACCTCAGAAACACTGTCGCTTCTCACACACAAAATCACATGCATCTATGCTCCGGGTCAAGATTCGCGCCCAGAAACTGGCTCCTTGAGGAAATCTTGGCATTTCAGTCCAGAGCTGCACGGCCAACCCTTCATCTATTAAAAAAGCTGATGTGTTTAACATTATCTTGTCTTTTCTTTTTCTTAAATTTGAGATGGAATCTTATCTAGTCCAGGCCACCCTAGAACTTGCTAAGTACTAAGGATGACCTTGAACTTTTGATCCTTCGGTTTCCTGCTAGGGCCACAGGTGTGTCCCACCATGTTCGTCTCATCGTGTGCCTTGCTGCAGAGGGAACCCAAGCTTTTGAACATTCTAGGCAAGTGCTCTACCGACTGAGCCACACCCCTAGCCCGTGTCTAATGTCATCTTAAGGGAAACTCTTTTCTTCAGGGACAGGAGTCAAACTTCTGCCATGGGAGTCCTCACAAATCTTCTGAGTCATGTGTTCAAGGGCAAGAGAGGCTGGATTGTGAGCAGACCGCCACATTTTTCAGATGGGGGGAGGGTCTTAATATGTAGCCCTGACTGACCTGGAACTCACAAGGATACGCCTGCGTCTGTCTCCCAAATGCTGGGATTAGAAGCCTGTGCAGCCACACCTGTTTGCTCTCAGAAGGCATGTGCTGGCCAAGCATAGACTTTCTTCTGATTTTGTACATGGTCATTGTACATAGTAGTGAAATTGCCACTCTAAGTCTGTTGACACTTGCTTTTTCCCCCTCTGTGGTTAATGCTGAGTCTGAGTGTTTTCAAAATGCAATGGACCGTCACCAATTACCGCGTGATGATGACTGTCTCGAGGAGCACTTACCGAGAGATGGACATACGGGTGTGCTAATCAGTAGCTCCGGTGAGACTAAAAACAAGATTCTGATTTGTGCTGATACATAGGGACTCTCTGTGGTCGAGCTGCAGAAGAGCTGAGAATCAAAATTGAAGGAGAAAGAGAGAAGGAAGCTGAAAACCTCCCGCCACACCAGTCCCAGCACACTGTGGACATTTCACAGGTGTCCCTTTCGTTTCTCTTTCCATCCCCACCTGGTGCTGCTGCGTGACATTTCCTGGGGAAGAGACATCTGTGCACTCCGGACTGGACACCACCAGCAGACCAAAGAAACAGTTGTTCCGGGTGTAGCTGAGTAAGCCATGACCTCATGGACTTACAGCAGTGTGGGCAGCGGCGTGAGCACAACGCTCTGAACCATGGGAGTTCTCGGTACAACTGCAGGCAGCTCCACCAGAGTCTCCTCTACCCCAGCGATTGGTTAGCACTTACAGACCTCAAGGAGGGACTGGGTGAGCTTATAATTTAGTAAATTATTGTAACTTTCTTGTGAGCCTCTTTGCCTTCCCTGTACAGAGAAGGTTTCAATTCAGAAGAAATAGCTACGTCACCAATTGGTACCATTCAGAGCTATAGATTACAATAAAAAAAAAAACGGAAGCTCAGAGAGATGGCATTTCACAAAAGCCTCAAAAGTCTACAAGAGGAATACCAGAGTTTGGAATTTAAGGTCCTGCATTTCAAATATATACTCACCAGTGGGTATAAAAATCTACAAGTCTATGCTCTCTCTTCTTTATCAGTAAACACAAAGATGGGTCCTGAATCTATAATTTCTTATTTCTTAAATTCGAAACACTCACATACACAAATTCTGCCTTTCAATAGCCTGGGGGAGTCTAATTACTGTAGTGATCAGACCCTTGTGTATGCAGAAAACGTCTCTGTTGTTGTCTAATGCTTTAGTCCCTCACAGCATGAGGAGGGAATTGCTATTTCTGATAGCTGTGTCTTTCACGAAAGTCAAATATGTTATGTCCAGATAGCCTGAAACAGACATGTATGTTTGGAAGATGAACTCACAAAAAGACAAAAAGATAAGTGGCCTTCCTCAAGCTCATGTTTCCAGATGGTGCTGAGCACAGGGCACAGCCTGGTCCATGACACATCTTGTATGTGCCTGCCTTGCAGTTCAGAGGGTATCTGAACAAGCCTGGCATGTCTTGGAAAACACGGTCACAGCAGAATAATTCCTAAGAAGTTTACATCCAAAAGAGAAGTCAGAGCTACTGCCTCGCGACTGGACTTCTACCTCCTCATCTCCAGTGTTTTATTTGGTAATTCTCTAAAAGGGCACGCGTAGAAGTTAGAGTTGAGTGAGAGTTTGGGGACATAAGTGTGGTTCCCTAAAGCCTAGTTTTTCCCAGTTGGTTTTCTGGACCGTAACCAGAGCTGGCACTCACAACTGTTCATCCATTTCAACCCTATTGCCCCGGTTCCCATGACAACTAGAACAGCATCTCCAGTCTGCCACCTCTTAACTGCTGAGATGAAAAGGGGAAAAGAAGTGTAAGGTAAGAGATACTCATCTCAACACATGAATTTGAAAGGAATTGCAAGTTAAACACTAATAATTATAATAACAACATCCAGAGTACATGATCAACATTTACCTCATCTCTAATGGCAAATAGTATTCTCTTCTTTGGCATCTATCTGAGGATTTTTCTTTCTTTCTTTCTTTCTTTCTTTCTTTCTTTCTTCTTCTTCTTCTTCTTCCTCTTCCTCTTCCTCCTCCTCCTCCTCCTCCTCCTCCTCCTCCTCCTCCTCCTCCTCCTCCTCCTCTTCTCCTCTCCTCCTCCTCCTCCTCCTCCTCTTTCTCCCT
>JAQHUG010000006.1:9354785-9389256 GCA_028555095.1 Dicrostonyx torquatus | reverse complement strand
TCCTCCTCCTCCTCCTCCTCCTCCTCCTCCTCCTCCTCCTCTTCTTCTTCTTCTTCTTCTTCTTCTTCTTCTTCTTCTTCCTCCTCCTCCTCCTCTTCCTCCTCTCCTCCTCTCCTCCTCCTCCTCCTCCTCCTCTTTCTCCCTTTGTTAGTTGATTCAGACTTCTAGAATCAAGTGGTCTAAAATCATTTCTCGGCCTGAAAGTTAGGCTTATACAAAAGGCCATGGGCTCTTCTGATGGAAAGAACATAGATTTAAAAACTGTAGATTCTCAAACAGAAGAAATTAAATTCTATCAGTTATCCAACCTTCTAAATTTGTTTCTTCTTTCCTGCCATCTTCACACATCCAGATGACACTGACTGATGTCTGACAACAAGATGAGCAAGGAAACAAATTACTCTCGCTTTTCTGAACATACCTAATTACTGAAAGATTACAACTCAGTCTTCCAGAAGCCCTAAGTCATGAACTCATCACTGTCTGATTTCTATTCTTTCATTCAACCAATATTTGTTCATGCTTGATGTACCAGCTCTGCAAAAAAGAATAAGACAAAATCTTGGAGAGATTATGTAGACATTTTAACCTGTTCTGCATGCCTTTGGTTGTTTAGGGAACTGATACAATCTCTACTAAACCAAATATAAAAGTAGTTAGACTTGCTACAACTGACCAAACCTGGGTTTCTAGCTGAAAATTAGGGCATGACAGAATAGATTCAGAAAAGTACACTTTCATGACCAAAGAAGTCTGGGAAAAGTGAAGCAGAAATATCCCACAGGATTGAGGACACTGTGATTAAATAATGGTGTGGGTGAGCTCGGGTCCCATAGATGGGGCTCTCCACCCTTCTTGTCCCTGACTCTGAGTGGCTTTGACGGCATAGGTTATCACTCCAGCAAGGATACCCCGGGTTATATCAATCCTTCTCAGGGATTAGGAGAGCATCTTAGTTTTATTTCCAATTTAAGAGAGAATGTGTTTATTTGGCCCACAATTCCACTTTATGATCCATCACTTAGGGGAGCCAAGGTGGCAGGAACGAAAGCATCCCCTCTATAGTCAAGAGCGGAGAGTCGTGAAGCCATTCATGAGTCCTTGTGCCATCTCACTCTCTCCACTCTGACATAGTTCACAATTCCCTTCCTAGGGAATGGTGCCACCCTCAGTGGGCGGGTCTTCCCATTCCAATGAACATAAAATAATCCCCTAGCTGCGTGGTGATGGCACATGCCTTTAATTCCAGCACTTGGGAGCATCTTTGAAGCATCCTTCCCCCAGCAGAGTATGGTCTAACCCCATGATGCTCAGCAGATAGCCACACACATATATAGAAACTGCTATTTTTCAAAGCCTGGCTCAGTTGGCCTGAGACAAGAACCGTTATTGATACAGACTATATCTTGGTTCTTTCTCATTAAATAATCATATACACCATCAGTCACATTATCACATGCTGAACAGCCCAGGCAAGGCAATTTTCTAGGGACTATGCAAGTTGTAAAGTCCTTTGAATTGTTATCTACAGAGAGGAGGAACGTTTGTTGACAACGGGCAGTTTGCACTGTTAGGCAAAACTTCCACGATCATCTAGACAGATCGCACAGGATTACAGAGGCAAGTGTACATCAGGGAACCTTGTGGGTTCTGCCTGCTTTGTCTGCTAGACCGATGTTTCTTACATCCCTAGAAAATTAATACAAATAAGATACTGGATTGGTAAAACCAGAGCTCCTGGCAGATGGATTTCCCATGTTAAGTGAGCAGAAACATCTGCCAAGACTCCACGAAAGTGTCATTTCATGCATCAGTCGGTGCTGGGTATTGGGTTTAAGTGGGAATTTCCTCTGGGGATATTCCCAAGAGTCCTGTTCAAGAGCTTCGCAGTGCGGCAAGCGGCGGGAAGAAGCCATTCCAGACTTCGCAGGAATTGTATGTTTTCAGGAACTTGCTGATGTTGGAAGCAACAATACTTTGCTACCACCCTGGCATCTGAACCCTTGCTTTTCTTTATTTTATCCATCCCCACCACTCCCATCAGTGATCATGCCTATGGCAGATGGAATCACCTTTGTCCAGAAAGCTGGAAGATCAAGGAAGAAGGGAGTAAAAGAAATGCTAGTCCCCTGCTCTTGCCGTCTCTCCATCCTGAGTAGGTCCTCCAAGCTCAGGTGACAGCCTGTGAGTGAGCACAGCAAGGGGCAGTTGTGTCTCGGTCTACCAAAACCACAGCTGGGACGTTTCGTGATCAAGAGACACTTAACTTTACATCTCTGAAGGCTGGAAAGTTCAAGATCAAGTTTCTTGCATTTGACATTTGGTAGGGGGCTGCTTGATGAAGGCAGCCCTAGGTACAGAAGTGTAAATGCCTGTGCCCTTATATACCAAAAAGCAGGTGGCTGAAGGGACAAGGACTATATGCTAACATGCCAGAAGGGCTGAAGCGAATAAATTTACTTCAGTCTTTATATGAGGGTCCTAACCCCATTCAATGGTTATTTTTTTTTTTTGAGATAGGGTTTCTCTTTGTAAATCTGGCTGTTCTGAAACTCACTGTAGACCAGGTCAGCCTCCAACTCAGAGATTCGCCTGCCTCTGCCTCCTCAGTGCTGGCATTAAAGAGATGTGCCACTGCCAACCAGTCAGACAAATGGTCATATTTTTCTAAATATTGATTATCTATGGAACCACAGAGGAGATTTTTAGAAATTCGGGTCAGTAGTCTAGATGGTGTCAAAGGAAGAGTGGAAGAAGTGGGAGTTGTTAGGAATATTTCCTGACGCCAGCTCTCTGCCGACGCAAAATTCCCAATCAAGCCAAATCAATACAAGCCAAATTAAGAAATATCCAGGTTTAATGGGAGCTCTGCGCTCTCGGGGGAACAATGTAACTCTCAGGCCTGGGGGCTGGGATAGATGCGAGGGGCTGGGGTCTATGCTCCCAACTTAACAGCAGTGAGTTCCACAGACCCTGGCCGGGAACACAAAATTAACAGGAGTGAGTTCCACAGATCCACAGACCCTGGCCGGGAACACAAAATTAACAGGAGTGAGTTCCACAGATCCACAGACCCTGGCCGGGAACACAAAATTAACAGGAGTGAGTTCCACAGATCCACAGACCCTGGCCGGGAACACAAAGCTACAAAAGGCTGGTCGGGCACTGTTCCTTCACAGAGTTCCCCTCGTGTCTCTGCCTATCCTACTTCCTTCCTGTGTTAATCTCAGGTGGATGGTCCAACAGCCAAAGTAGCCCTAACCTCCAACGTCTTGGCTGAGAATAACAAATTCTGTTTGAACTGGAAGATTTCCTCCTCTCCGGTCGTCCCCAAACACACCAGCTCCTCCTGTGGACCCCGAAACCAGCAGCTCCACTGGTTCTCCCCACGTCACCTCGATGTATGACTTCATGACAGGGAAAACATTGCTTTTGGCGCACCTCTGTCCCCCAATGACAAGGGCTCAGTCAAGCGAGATCTTCCTTCCTACTCGCGGGACACTTTTGCTGTATTTAATCCTGCCTTGAGCGAAGAGCAGGCTGCCAGGTGGTGACGAACACCGGAGGCACTTCCCTGAGTTTTCGTTGAAAACGTGTCTCTGGTAGGAAGCCAATCCCGTTTCGTTGGGGATAGCAGGGGTGCAGATGGGACTTGGAAATAAACGGTTGCCCTGGGCCAAGTCCACAGACAAATGATGAGCTAATCTCTGCTCAGTGTGAGGGTTATGTATTTGCTGGTCAGAATCTGCCAAAAAGTTGGAGTTTACAGATTCAAGCTACAGCTCCCCTTCTGTTGATCTGGCTCTGTTTATGTTTAAATAGCGCATTTCTTTGAGCCTTAAGCTGAACAGTGTGGAGCCTGAGAGTCTTAGAGGAGATGGCAATGAAGCTAATGAAGGGCAGAAGACAGAGGAACGAGGGTCAGCTACATGGAGGGATGAAGGACTGTGAGGTGTAGTGTTGACGTGGGCATCTGAGTTTGACGGCTGGTTCTCCCCGTATTGCTCTTCTTTGGAGGACACCAGACACATATTTTAACCTTTGATTGTTTTCCACTTAGAATGGTTTGTGTTCCTCTTTCCCCACTCCGTCTCTTTTGTGGTCTCAAAGGAGGTAAACGTGTATTGTCAGCAAAACACCACATAATGGGAAGGCACACACAGGCACTGTCGTGACTTCTAGCCCATGTGTGAGCACTTTGAGGTGGTTACCCATTGTGTTGAAATGATGTGTACCCCTGATTATTCCCATACCAAATAAACCAGGCCTCTAAAGTCAAGTTCTAGCCAGCTCCATGTTAGTCTAAGAGAGATGAACGGCATTTCTCAATCGCATGACACTAAAACAGTGGTTGTCAACCTTCCTAACACTGAGACCCTTTAATACAGTTCCTACAGTTATGGTGACCCCCCCAACCATAAGTTATTTTTATTGTTTTTATTGAGCTACATATTTTTCTACACTCCCCTCCTTTCCTCTCCATTCCCCTTTTACCTTCTCCCATTATCTCCACCTGTAACACGAGGGCTGGCTCGTTGGGGTTACTGTCCCGCCCGGTACCCCGTAGCTGGCAAGCCCCAAAGAAAATCACACAGAGAGTCTACATTAGGTTATAAACTGATTGGCCCATTATCTCAGCCTTCTTACTAGCTCTTATTAACCCATTGTTTTTATCTATGTCAGCCACATGGCCGGTACCTTGTCTCAGCTGGGCAGCTTACATGTTGCCTCCTTGGTGGTCTGGGCAGGAATGCGGGAAGAGCTTCCTTCTTCCCTGCAGGAATGCGGGAAGAGCTTCCTTCTTCCCTGTTCTCCTTATGCCACTTCTATTTCCTGTCTAGTTTTCCCACCTATACTTCCTGCCTGGCCAATCAGCGTTTATTTAAAACATGATTGACAGAATACAGACAATTCTCCCGCACCATCCACCCTCCCAGTTTACTCAGGAGATCTTGTCTTTTTTTACTTCCTATGTAGAGTCTCTCTTAAGGTCCTCTTTGTTTTCTAGGTTCTCTGGGGTTGTGAATTGTAGGCTGGTTTTTCTTTGCTTTATGTCTAAAAGCCATTTATGAGTGAGTACATATTTTATTTGTTTTTTTTGGGGGGGTATGGGTTACCTCATTCAATATAAAGTTTTCTAGGTCCATTGATTTGTCTGCAAATTTCAAGATGTCATTATTTTTTTCTGCTGTGTAGTACTTCATTGTGTAAATGTACCACATCTTCTTTATCCATTCTTTGGTCAAGGGGCATTTGGGTTGTTTCCAGGTTATGGTTATTACAAATAATGTTGCTATAAACACAGCTGAGTACATGTCCTTGTGGTATGATTGAGCATCCCTTGGGTATATACCCCAAAGTGGTAATGCTGAGTCTTGAAGTAGGTTGTTTCCCAATTTTCTGAGAAATCACCATACTGTTTTTCAAAGAGGCTGTACCAGTTTGCACTCCCACCAGCAATGCAGGAGTGTTTTTTTTACCTCATATCCTCTCCAGCATAAGTTGTCATCAGTGTTTTTGATCTTGGCCATTCTTACAGGTGTAAGATGGAGTCTTAGAGTTGTTTTGATTTGCATTTCTCAAATTGCTTAGAATATTGAACATTTCTTTAAGTATCTTCAACCATTTTAGATTCCTCTGTTGAGAGTTCTCTATTTTTTAATTGGAATATTTGTTCTTTTGATGGTTAATTTCTTGAGTTCTTTGTATATTTTGGAGATTAGCCCTCTGTTTGATGTGGGGTTGGTTAAGATCTTTTCCCATTCTGTAGGTAGCTGTTTTGTTTTGTTGACTGTATCCTTTGCTTTACAGAAGCTTCTCAGTTTCAGGAGGCCCCATTTATTAATTGTTGTTCTCAGTGTCTGTGATGCTGGGGTTATGTTTAAGAAGTGGTTCCCTGTGCCAATGCATTCAAGTGTATTTCCCACTTTCTCTTCTATAAGGTTCAGTGTGGTTGGTTTTATGTTGAGGTCTTTGATCCATTTGGACTTGAGTTTTGTGTATGGCGATAGATATGGATCTATTTTGATTCTTCTCCATGTTAATGCCAGCACCATTTGTTGAAAATGCTTTCTTTTTTCTATTTTCTACTTTTTGCTTCTTTGTTAAAATTCAGGTGTGTGGATTGATATTCAGGTCTTCGATTTGGTTCCATTGGTCCTTCTATGAGTACCAGGCAGTTTTCAGTACTGTAGCTCTGTAGTAGAGTTTGAAGTCAGGGATTATGATGTCTTTAGAAGTTTATTTATTGTATAGGATTGTTTTGACTATACCAGGCTTTTTGTTTTTCCATAAAGTTGAGTATTGTTCTTTTGAGGTTTATGAAGAATTTTGCTGGATTTTGATAGGCATTGCTTTGTATCTATAAATTGCCATTTTTACTATGTTAATTCTACCTACGTAAGAGCATGGGAGATCTTTCCATTTTCTGGTATCTTCTTTAATTTCTTTCTTCAAAGATTTAAAGTTCTTGTCATACAGGTCTTCCACTTGTTTGGTTAGTGCCACACCAAAGTATTTTATGTTATTTGTGGCTATTGTGAAAGGTGATGTTTCTTTGATTTCTTTCTCAACCCATTTATCATCTGTGTAAAGGAGGGATACTGATTTTTTTAAGTTAATCTTGTATCCTGTTATATTACTGAAGGTGTTTATGAGTTGTAGAAGTTTACTGGTAGAATTTTTGGGGTCGGTTATGTAAACTATCATATTATCAGCAAATAGTGAGAGTTTGACTTTTTCTTTTCCAATTTGTATCCCCTTGGTCTCCTTTTGTTGTCTTTTTTGTTGTTGTTGTTTTGTTTTTTGAGACAGGGTTTCTCTGTAGCTTTGGAGCCTGTCCTGGAACTAGCTCTTATAGACCAGGCTGGTCTCGAACTCACAAAGATCCGCCTGCCTCTGCCTCCCGAGTGCTGTCCTTTTGTTGTCTTATCAATCTTGCTAGACCATCAAATACTATATTGAGTAGATGTGGAGAGAGTGGATAACCTTGTCTTGTTCCTGATTTCAGTGGGATTGCTTTGAGTTTCTCTCCATTTAGCTTGATGTTGGCTACTGGCTTGCTGTACATTTCCTTTATTATATTTAGGTATGTTCCTTGTATTCCTGGTATCTTCAAGACCTTTATTATGAAGGGTTGTTGTATTTTGTTGAAGGCATTTTTAGCATCTAATGAAATGATTATGGTTTTTTTTTCCAGTTTGTTTATGTGGTGAATTACATCAACAGATTTTCATGTGTTAAACCATCCCTACATCTTTGAGATGAAGCCTCCTTGGTGAGGGTGGAGGATTTTTCTAATGCATTCTTGAATTTGGTTTACCAGTATTTTATCGAGTATTCTTGCATCAATGTTCATGAGTGAGACTGGTCTGTAATTCTCTTTCTTAATAATGTCTTTGTGTGGTTTGGGTATCAGTGTAAGTCATAAAATTATTTTCCTTGCTACTTCATAACTGTAATTTTGCTACTGTTATAAATCTTAATGTAAATGTCTGTGTTTCTGATGGTCTTAGGCATTCCCCAGAGAACTGCTGTTTAAGACAATGTTATTGATATACAGTTCATTGAACATACAATTTGCACATTTAAGTGAATAACTCAAATATTTTTATTAAACTTACCGATGTATACAATTGTCACGCTCTATTTTAGGACATTTTCTTATTTTCTGAAGGAAATTCTGACTTTTAAATAGTCATTTCCTTAGTTTCCAACTCTAAATAACCTCCAAATATCCCCTCATTCCCAAGCTCAAAAAGCCTCCCAATTCTCACCCCTAAATAAGAAGGGACCAGTTTTCTATTCTATAAGTGTCTTGTAGCCCTTTTGTGTGAGCTGACTCAAATGATATCTGGCCTTTTCTGACTGGCATTTTTCACCTGTTGTGCCTTCAAGATTCTTCTGTATGGTTACAATATGTATTAATACTTATTCCTTTCATGGTTTAATAATATACCATTGAAAAGACATATCACAATTAGTGTGTGTATAGTTGATATTCATGTCTGTTCTGGCTGTTTCTACATTGGCGCTATTATGAATAATTCTGCTATGAACATTTTCTTTTTCTTTTCTTTTCTTTTTTTTTTTTTTGGTTTTTCGAGACAAGGTTTCTCTGTGGCTTTGGAGCCTGTCCTGGAACTAGCTCTTGTAGACCAGGTTGGTCTCGAGCTCACAGAGATCTGCCTGCCTCTGCCTCCCAAGTGCTGGGATTAAAGGCATGCGCTACCACCGCCCGGCAACTGCTATGAACATTTTCATACAAGTCTTTTGTGGACATGAATGCTCACTGTTAGACTCTGTTGTCAACTGGAATAGAACATTCATTCACACATGATTCATTAATTTTTTGTGTGTCAGGTATAAGTTGGTGTTGTTGGTGTCTTTCTTAGTCCATACTAATGTAAATAAGTTATTGAACAAATAAGTGTGTAGAGGTGCTAAATAAATTAATTTGAAGATATCTAAAGGAGTAGACACTCTGTTCTCAAGGAGATAGTGCAAATAATGACTTTCATCCAAAGAACACTGTATAGAAAAAGGAAAGAGAAACATCATTTTTAGTATAATCTGGCAAGCGTCTGGCTAGTAAGAAACCCTAATTAATGTCCATGGTGATGATCATATTGATGCATGCACACAGACATATGGCAGGACATACATGACCCATAACACACACAACCACAAGATCAACATCAGACATTCTGGCTAAGGGACATTCTACAAAACCCTTGATTGTAATCCTCAAAGTCCTTGAGATAAAAATCCAGGACAGTCCAAAGACCATTGACTTCGAACCCTGGTGTCAGGTGGTATCTTATCATAGGAAACTGACATTTGAAAAAAATAAAACACCATGACATTAAAATAGACTCATGGTTACTGATTGTCATAGAGATACCATACTAACTAGGTGTGTAAGTACAGACCTCTGGATTTTCAAAGAATCTAAAAGTTAGACAATGATTACATTTTAGGAACACAAATACCTCACTTCCCTAACTCTTGCTCTCCTTCAGAAACACATGCTTTTCTTCAGCCAGTGCTCCCATGAGTACAGTCTGTGATAACGTCCTCAAAGCCCTGGAATCAACTCCATGGAGAAAGAGAAGGCAGAGAATGGAGGACCAGGCTTAGGGAGCCTCCTTAAGGTGCTAATCCCCCATGTCATGAGACATTTAGCTGAACCTCTGTTTTCCCACAGAACAGAGACTCAGAGGGTTGGGGTTGAACGAACAGTAAGAACTCACTTTGTCTGAAGCTCAGATTGTCCCTTAACCTGACAACAACTCAGAAAAATGCAACCCATATCCAGCACTGAGCTTTTTTTTTTTTATCTGAGAGTCTATGGTGTCTTAGGGAGTCATTATTCCTTCATCATAAGGTTACTCCATTTAAACACCTTTTATATGTGTGTATAGGTATTTGAAGAAGTCTCTAGGCTTCCATAGAGAATCTTCAAAGATAGATAACTAGTTCCTGCTAGTTATCTTCCCTGTGCTTACTTTTATGCCCTGCCTTTCCACCCACACTATTTAACCCTTTCTGCTCCATTATCCCCCTTTCTGTTTTCATTTCACCACATTCTATCCCACTTCTCTCAGAGTTTTCCCACATCACGTCCCAGTACTAGCCTTCTGTTTCCCATGGGCACTCCAGTTGAAACACACATATTTAAAGATTCAAACATATCATCCACCCATGAGAGAGATCAGCATAGTGCTAAATGAAGAAAAATTCAAAGCACTAAAATCAGGAACAAGACAAGGATTTCTTTTCTTCCCTCCTGGTCAATACAGTGCTTGAAGTCTTTGTAGACAGAAGTTTCTGTCCCACATGGTCCTGTAGCTGTTCAGTTCCAAAGAAACACACAGAGGCTTATATTAATTATAAACTGTTTGGCCTATTAGCTCAGGCTTATTATTAACTAGCTCTTACAGCTTAAATTAACCTATAATTCTGGTCTATGTTTAGCCTTATGGCTTGGTACCTTTTCTCAGTAAGGCATTCTCATCTTGCTTCCTCTGCATCTGACTGGTGACTGTGCTTCGTCCAGAATTCTCTTAGTCTGGTCACCTCAGCTATACTTCCTGCCTAGCTACTGGCCAATCAGTGTTTTATTAAAACTAATACAAATCCTTACAGTGTACAAGAGCATTATCCCATAGCAAGTCTTAGCTAAGCTATGGGTCAGGGCTGTAGTGGTGAGAGCCTTTCAGAAGCAGGTCCTGAGGGCTGAGGGCGGCACAACAGGAAGGAAAGCAAGGCAAACCCGGCCAAAGAGTTCCAGAGAGCTGTGTTTCAAACCCAAGAGCCATGTGTGAGACTCTGCACAAACTGTATTGGCCGCCTGGAGACTTAAACAAAGCAGACAAGCAGGGTGCTGATTGTGTGGATGGGAGGGGCACAGAAGTTCTGGGATAATTTCGTGAATGCAGTGGATTTCCTGGGCTTCTATAGGCTAGCGGGTGTGTGAGCAAGCGGGTGTGTGAGCCAGTGGGTGTGTGAGCAAGTGGATGTGTGAGCCAGCGGGTGTGTAAGTGAGTGGGTGTATGAGTGAGTGGGTTTGTGAGCCAACGGGTGTGTGAGCAAGCAGGTGTGTGAGCCAGCGGGTGTGTGCATGAGTGGGTGTGTGAGCCAGCGGGGTGTGTGCGTGAGCAGGTGTGTGCGTGAGCGGGTGTGTGAGCCAGTGGGTGTGTGAGCGAGCGGGTATGTGAGTGAGCGGGTGTGTGAGCCAGTGGGTGTGTGAGCGAGTGGATGTGTGAGCCAGCAGGTGTGTAAGTGAGTGGGTGTATGAGCGAGTGGGTTTGTGAGCCAACGGGTGTGTGAGCAAGCAGGTGTGTGAGCGAGCGGGTGTGTGAGCGAGCGAGTGTGTGCGTGAGCGGGTGTGTGAGTGAGCGAGTGTGTGAGCCAGCGGGTGTGTAAATGAGTGGGTATATGAGCGAGCGGGTATGAATTAAAGAGCCTGCACTGAGGCAGACATTAATAGTGACTCCCCTAAGCTAGATCTCCTTTCCCATTCTCCAGGGCCTGTGTGAAGCTTGATTTAAAATTGCCAACACCAAAGGATGATTCAGCTGCTGTGTGGGAGCAAGTCTAGCACCCTGAGCCCTCCCAGAGCTCCTTACATGGATGTCTACAAAGCTTCCAAGGCTACAGGTGGAGATGGCCATGTGCTGACAACTGTGGGGTCCATTTCTGTTCTCCATCCTTCCAGGCAGAGTGGTGTCAAGGGAGAACAGAATCTCCCACGGCCCTCGGAGGCGATGCCTCTCATCAGCAGAATTAGACACGAGATGTCGAAAACCTGACTAAGTTCAGTCTTGGAGGCCTTTTTGCTTGGTTCATTTCTTCTCCTTTGAGGCCATGTCACTCACTGATTATTGGCACAGACACCCCACTGCATTCCCCTCCTCTCAGTACTGGGTAACGTAAAAAACCAGGTCTAGAGCATGAAACAAAAGAGAGTGGATAGCTCATTCCAGTGACTGGTTAACCAGACTCGTTTAACTAGAATTCTATCGGTAAATTCAGGCTCCTTACAGGGAGTGGGGTATTTGTTTTACTGTACTCAACCTGAGTTTGAAGGTCAGTTCTGCGTGATTGTCCTAGCTAGTGTTAACTCTTAACTTGACACAGTCCAGAGAGTCACCTTAGAAGGAAGTTTTAATTGAGAGATTGTCTACATCTGCTCAGCCTGTAGAGATACAATCATGGGAATGTCTTGATGGTTGTGGAGAGTCCAGCACACTGTGGGTGGCACAATTCCCCAGACAGATGGCCCTGAGCTGTGTCATAAATCTAGCTAAGGGGGCTGGAGAGAGGCCTCTGCACTTAAGAGCACTTGGTGCTCTCACAGAGGGTCCAGATCTGGTGCCAAGCACCCACATGGTGGCTCACAACTGCCTGTAACTCCAGTATCAGAGGATCAGGGGATCTAATGCCCTCTGGCTTCTGCAGGAACCTGCATGCATAGGGTACATATAAACTCACATACGTACAGGCACACACCTTTGCACACGCACTCACACAATGCACACACACTGACATGCACACACACAGAAATTAAAAGCTTAGCCAATCAGAATCATGAGATGGAGGCAGCAAGCAGCATCCCTCCACAGACTACATCTTTCTCTCCCCTAAGCTGCTTTTGCTCAGAGTGTTTTTATCACAGCAACAGAATGAAAGTGGAGCCGTTATCAAACACGAATTGGTGAGAGGCGGATTTGCACTTTTCCCATCTTGTTTCTATAAGGATACAAATCATGTTCAAATAAAAGAAACTTGCCGTGACCTTATGCACTGACCATGGATGCATGCAGACATGCATGCACGGATTTCCACACATTCATGCACACACACTTCAGATTATTCAAATAAATTCTATGTGAGAACTTAGAGTCGCCTAAAAATGCTGGCATCAGGGAGTACTTGCCTTTCATTACAAAGATATAATTATAGGAATTACTGATTATTCATAACCGAGAAAAGACTGGCAGTGACAAGTCTAAGCAGACATTGAAACAGAGGGATGAGCCACATTAGCTGATCCTGACTCTTTCCTGTTGTCTGTGGAGACACAATGCACACACACACACACACACACACACACACACACACACACAACCCAGATGGGAACCAACAACACATCACAGGAACAATTTGGCCAAAGCAACGTGATGAACCAGCTTGCTTACTGGAGTTTCTCACAGGCGCAGTGTAGTTGGCTTTTTCTTTGGGCGGCCAACCTCTTCCCAAATAAAGACATGGAGACATATTATTAATTATGAATGCTTGGCCTTAGCTTGTCCCACTAGCTGTTTTATTTCATTTAACCTGTTTCTGTTCATCTTTGTTTTGCCTCAGGGTCTTTTACCTTTCATTCTGTATTTTCTACTTTCCTGCTTCCTCTGTGTCTACGGGCCCCTAGCGTCTCCCTGGCATCTCTTTTCCTTTCTTCCCTTTTCTGAGCCTAAATTCCTCCTCCTACTTTCTCTCCCTGCCTGGAAGTATGTATATGTGTTTGTATACACACACACACACACACACACACACACACCTCATTGTTGGTCATTCAACTTTTCATTAGACCAATCAAGGGCCTAAGGCAGGCGAGGTAGACAAGCAACACATCTTTACATAATTAAACAAATGCAGCAATCTTTAATAGTTAAACACATATTCTGCAACATAAACAAAGGCAACACATCTTTGCATCATTCCATAAATATTCTGCACCAGAGCAGGGACAACTCAAAGGCAGCTGTGCCACTGACAAGCTCACTCCAGCCTGGGTGATGCCCATGAAAGCTGCATCCCTGAGCTCTCTGCCTGACTGGAGGGAGTTCCACAAGTCAGAGAAGCTCCTTCAGGCAGCTTGGCCTCCTTGCTTCCTCTCAGCAATGTTCACCGCTTTCATACCTTCAGAAGGGGCTCTGTGTATCTTGTAAGTTTCTGGAATTTCCTGAGACTTGTGAACTGTTTACTTCTGGGTATTGTGAGCCTCCTCTCTCCTTCATGGAGGGGAGGTTGCAACCTGGAGGGAACTGCCACTCACCACCAATAAATTAATGAGAATTTTTCTAAACACAAACTGTTTGAATTTATTTACAAATTGAATTTAAAAAGCCCACAGGAGAATAGCATAGGCTTGGCGATCTCTTGGTAAGAATTAAAATAAATGAGTATACACACACACACACACACACACACACACACACACACATATATATATATATATATATATATATATATATATATATATATATATACTGGCTAAAGAAGTAGCATTTATTTATAAACATACAAGCTCATACACATGTATATGAGTATTTGTATGTATATTTGTATTTTAAATAAGTATTTTATATATGTCTTTAATATTGAAGAGAAGAACAGGAAGGATGAACTAAGTATGCTTTCTGGTATTCTTCCACCCCATTGAATCTAAAGCCCTGGATACTCTATGCAGCATAATCATGAGATAACTCTGAGAGATGGAGAGAAGGCAGGCTGGGTGAGGAGGTCAGGACTGGAGGAATCACAGAGTGTTTATATTTTGTTTTGTATATCTGTCAGACTTAGAGAAAACAGGTACAAACAAAAATGAAAAAATAGATAAATTTTATAAGTAGATAAATATCTTCCTGAAGGATCAGGGAAGTTGGCTTAGTGAGACTTTCAGATAAGAAATACTCCAGCTAAGACCACATAAAGTCTAGGGTCTACCTACCTCTACCCAGCAGAAGGCTCCATTCTCACTGGACAGGCTATACTGAGGTTCCGTGCCCCTGGCCTCTAAGGGAGATGGGTTACTGGAACTTTCTCCTGGGTGGTGCTGAGAGCTCCATTCCCAGAATGGCAATAGAGGAGGCTTGGTAGATACAGTGGGGTTTTGTTCCCGCCCAATGGAGGCCACGTAGAAAGCAGGTAGGGAGCACTCCAGGCCTTCAGCCAGAAGTACTGAGGTAACCCTGGGAGACCTGGGACTCCACTTCCTACCAAGAGTTAGCTAGGAGCACTACCAGTTTGGCCAAAGGTAGAGCCTGTCATTTGAAAGTCACTCTCTCTGAGTTACCCTTGAAGTGGGGTCAGCAGATACCATGGGAGAGTGAGACCAGGCTTGTAACCTAACACCTGAAATTCCAATTTTGATAAAAAAAAAAAATCACTCACTGCACCAAGAGCTTAGAGGTTTCCTGTTGTGGGCGACTCTGCACAGACACCCCCTGTAGAAGATGGTGAGAAGATGTGGAGTCAATGATATAGACTCTGGGAGTCAGGTGAGTAGCAGAGCTTGCTGCAGACTCATTTATGTGGGAACTGGGCTTGACCTTTATCCACCCTTCCAGGCACCCGGTGGGTCCTCTAGGCTTCAAGAGGTGTGTTGTCCTTTTACCCATCAGCTCTGCTGACCACATGCCTCCATGCCAGCAGTCTTTAGCCACTGTGGCAGACTCCAGGTCGGCCCAAGGAGGAAGCAACTATAGCAAGTGCTCAATAGAGTTGAATGGCTATGGCCCAGCTGGGACTATTGGCCGTCTTCCTCCTACAGGTCTCCAATGCAAAAAGACAGTCAGTAGATACTTATGGAAGATGACAGGGACGTTAGGTGGCACCGATTTTGGAGGCATGAAGGGGTCACGGAGAGCAGCTGGGGTTTGGCACTTTGAGAGGCCAGGAGAGGCCATTGGTGAAGGTGCAGCCTCAGTAGCAGTTGAAGGCCCAGGACTGAAGGGGTCATGCAAAGAAATTGAGGATTGGCACCATGAAGAGAGCCCAGGAGAGGCTGTTGGTGAAAGTGCAGCCCGGGTGCAGCAGAGATCCCAGTATTTTGGAGATGCCAGTATCATGGGATGACACCAGAACAGCAGCAGTGGTGGAGTGGAGCCAGCCGGAGCCTGGAAGACTGTGTGTGCTGCAGGGGGCAGAGCTGGAGAAGAGGAATCTAGAAGATGGTGAGTAGATTCCAGATAATCGAACATTGAGTTATTTGTATTGTTAGGAGTTTGGTTTTGCTTGGTTTAGATTGTGTTGGTGCTCTGGTTCTCCCCTCTTGAAGAAGGTATTTAATTTCATTTTGATTTTTTTTTGGGGGGGGGGTTTCGAGACAGGATTTCTCTGTGGCTTTGGAGCCTGTACTGGAACTAGCTCTTATAGACCAGGCTGGTCTCGAACTCACAGAGATCCGCCTGCCTCTGCCTCCCGAGTTCTGGGATTAGAGGCGTGCGCCGCCACCGCCCGGCTGATTTATTTATTTATTTATTTATTTATTTATTTATTTATTTATTTTGTTTTTTTGAGACAGGGTTTCTTTGTAGCTTTGAAGCCTGTCCTGGAACTAGATCTTGTAGACCAGGCTGGCCTCGAACTCACAGAGATTCGCCTGCCTCTGCCTCCTGAGTGCTGGGATTAAAGGCAAGCGCCACCACCACCCGGCTCATTTTGATTTTTAAAGGAGCCCACAGCTGAAAGACTTGAACTTTTAAAAGAGATTGGTTATTTTAAAGAGACTGAAATTTTAATGTGCTTGAATTTGTAAAGACTGTGGGACTTTTAAAATTATTTATGACTTTAATGAGAGATCTTGAGGATAAATAAGAAAGGAAGGCTTGGAGCCTAATAGCGGTGTACTTGTGTGTCAAGTTGACAAGGGGGGCAGTTAGTCGTATCGGCTGGTTTTGTGGGTCAACTTGACCCAAGTTAGAGTCATCAGAGAGGAAGGAGCCGCAGTTGAGGAAATGCCTCCATGAGATCCAGCTGTAAGGCGTTTTTTCCATTAGTGATCAATGGGTGAGGGCCCAGCCCATGGCGGGTGATGTCGTTCCTGGGCTGATGGATTCTATAAGAAATCAGGCTGAGCAAGCCAGGGGAAGTAGGCTAGCAAGCAGCACACCTCCATGGCCTCTGCATCAGCTCCTGCCTCCTCCAGGTTCCAGCTCTGCTTGAGTTCCTGTTCCGACTTCCTTCAGGGATGGACCATGATCTGGAACTGTAAGCCAAATAAACCCTTTCCTCCCCAACTTGCTTTTTGTTTATAGTGTTTTGTTGCAGCAACAGAAACCCTAACTAAGATACATGCTAATAAAAGGGAACTGAAGAAATGCAAGTCATTATAGAGTAAGAAGATAAATAATAAGATTAAAAACCCCAAAGAAAATACATGCTGAAATGATTCAAAACATATTAATAATTAAATTTCTGCATGTCTTGGCTCTTTCCGAATGTGATAACTAGGTCACTGTAGTTTATTGAACCTACTGTTTCTCTGTACTTTGTTTTTGTTAATATAAAAAAAACTTGGCTGGACGGTGGTGGCATACGCCTTTAATCTCAGCACTTGGGAGGCAGAGGCAGATAGATCTTTGTGAGTTCAAGGCAAGTCTGGTCTACAAGAGGAAGTTCCAGGACAGCTAGGACTATTACACAGAGAAACCCTGTCTCAAACCTCCCACCCCCCCAAAAAAAAACCTTGCCAGGAGGTGGTGGTGATACCTTTAATCTCAGCACTTGGGAGGCAGAAGCAGATGGATCTTTGTGAGTTTGAGGCCAGCCTATTTTACAGAGTGAGTTCTAGGACAGCCAGGGCTACAGAAAAATCCTGTCTTGAAAAATAAAACAACAAAAACAAAAACCAAAAAAGGGAAGAAAGAAAACCTTATTGCTTTTAATTTCATATTTATTTATGTATATGAGTGTTTTGCTTGTATGTACGACTGTGTACCAAGTATATGCCTGGTGCCCAGGGATATAGGAGAAGGCTTTGAGTCCCCTGGAACTGGAGTTATGGATGGTGGTGAGCTGCCATATGAATGTTGGAAATTGAACGCTGGTCTTCTGCAAGAACAAGTGCTCTAAATTGCTAAGCCATCTCTCTAGCTCCAAGAAAACTTACTTTATATTCTTCATGTAGCAAACATAATCAAAAGTCAAATAGCAAACTGGGGGGAGGGTGCATAAATGCTGTGTACAGAGAATTACCTTTAGACTATAATATGTAAAGAGTTCTAAGATATCAATATGAAAAATGTCCAGTTCTTTACATGCTGTCTGTTTGGGGACTTGGTTAATAATATTCACAAATCAGAATTCTTTTTTTTTTGTTTATTTGTTTGTTTTCTAGACAGGGTTTCTCTGTAGCTTTGGAGCCTGTCCTGGAACTAGCTCTTGTAGACCAGGCTGGTCTCAAACTCACAAAGATCTGCCTGCCTCTGCCTCCCGAGTGCTGGGATTAAAGGCGTGCGCCACCACCGCCCAGCGAGAATTCTTACAAAAGAGGCATTAAATAGAGTGGTGGATGGGGGTCAAAATGCTCACTGTATTATCAGTAAATGCAAATTAAAAAGAGAGAAAGACATTTTAAACATAGCTGGTGGTCTTGCAATCTTTCGGGGAAAGGCATCTGCAGATAAATCAAAGACACAGAATTAGGTTTATCTTTGGAATAACAATTCTACTGGTAGTAAATTAACATAGTGTTCAAAATACTGATTTTTTTTTTTAAAAAAAGAAGCTTTTCCTAATGGAGAACTATTTCAAATGTCCTCAGAATAAGTAAGGTTATAAAGAAACAGTTGTAAATGAATTTTTAGGAAAAATATCTGACTTGAGAAATATGCAGAAAATGTTACTTAGTAGAATTACATACATAAATATATATAATGAAATATATATTTACATAACTAAATATACAAAATCAATATATTTTTATATATTTATAAATATATGTGTAATATATTATACATTTGTATGTATTTATATATAAATATACTATAATATAAACATAGAATATATAAATCATAAATATTAAAACAGGATAAAGAGATGGCTCAGTTGGTAAAGGGCTTGCTGAGAAAGTGTGAGGACAGAGTTCAGATGTCCAGCATTCTATAAAAGCCAAGCCTGGCGGTAGTGCCTCTATAACTGTAACGTGGGGGCTGGAGGGGAGATAAAAAATAAGGTGGAAGGTGGTAAAGGCAGACCCTGGAACACACACACACACACACACACACACACACAATTCCTTTTTAACTCAGAAATAAGATTCATATATAGAAACAAGATAAACAAGAGAGTCTCCGAAAGTATGCCTTGTGATTACCTCAAGCAGTGGAACTTAGAGAGACCCTCCCCGGATTCAGCTTGTCTGTCGTATATAATTTTTTTAGTTAGCATGCATTCTGTGGGAAAATGTTTAAATGGTCATTTAAAAGCAGGCAGGCAGCGTGAGCAGATAAAATAGGCTGCCCTCTTTGTATGCCTGTCACCCCTTCCCAAAGGAGGGGTGTTGTTTTGCTGACAGCCCTGAAGACCACTCAATCTCATGCGGCAAATCCGTCCCCGGTCAGAAGCAAAGCGAGCTAAACCAAGGAACTTGAAAGCACAACCAGGGACCACGTGTTCTCTTCTGCGCCGAGGGGGACAAGGACAAGTGGCTTCTGGGCCAACGGGAGCCAAATGCCCACTAGCACAAATGTGACAGCAGCATTTCTGTCCGCAGGTTTACAAGAGGGGGCTCCAGCCCTGGAAAAAGACCCCTCGCTTTTTTTGCACAGGGATTTCTCTAGGGCACTTCAGGCTGGGGCGCGGGGTGGTTGTTCCATTTGGGTGGGTTTTTTTTGTTGGTTTTTGTTTTGTTTTGTTTTGTTTTTTCATGAATAGCGTGGAGGCCAAAGAAAGTCCGTAAGTGATCGGCCCCTTAGGAGCGGGAAATGCTATCAAGACTTTTTTCTTTTTTCTTTTTCAGTTTTTTTTTTTTCCTTTTAAAGGGCAGCCACGCTGTGATAGGATACTGCCCGCTCGCAGAGCAGGGTTGCTGTTCCAGCCCAGCCTCTCCAGGGCCTGGGGAGTGCTGGAGAATTAGCGTGGAGTGACCAACTTTACATTTGCATCTGAAAGTGCCCGCCACAAACGGCTGAGGCAGCATTTATGCACAGGGAGAGAGGACTTGAATGCGTCCCTGAGGTCCGTCTGGCTGAGAGCTCTATCTGCCTGAGAGAGATTTCTGGACTTAGTCCTGACGTTCTGCCCTTCCAGAGAAGGAGCCCCATCATAGAAGAAATATCCTATTCATTTGGGAATTATAATACAGTTTTTCAGCTCTGCAATCTCTCCATTTGCTTTGTCCCTCCTTCCTGCTGTGTCTCTTCCTGTCTGTCACTGGAGAGGGGATGTGGTCTCCTATTCGTTTGTTTCATCCTTTAAAAATGTGCGAGGGGGCACAGTCCATGAAGCTGTACAGATCGCATCTCCCCGGCCCTGGGAATCCTATCAACTTTCCCCTCCCATATGTCCTTCTTATGGAGGTGGGGGTGGGCGCAGGGGGATAGCTGGGCAAAAGAACAGGACTCTCCTTCCTTCTCAGGAAAGGAAAAAGGTCGAAACTGTAAAATTTCCCAGGCCTCTCGTGGGACTTTCAAGGAAGACCAAATTGCATAATCTCACAAAAATGCAAGCAGCAGCCCTGGCCTGTCGGCGCTGATAATATACAGTCGGGGGCTTAGAGAGACCCAGAAACACATGTGCGATTTCCTGACCTGAGCGTAATTACAGCTCTTCATGGCAAAGCTCAAGGGCCTCAAGACCCGAGAACTACAGGCGTGGGAAACATGTATTCACCGCGCTGGGACCCTGCTGCCCCGCAGCTCGGCTGATAAAAGCTACGGGGGTGGGGGTGGGGGGAGGGGCAGGGGGAAGAGAGAGCAGTCGGGTTGCAGACTCAGCAAGCTCGTCCTGCAGGCTCATCCAGGACTCCCCCAGAGTCCCGGAATGGCAGAAGCAGCTTCTAAGCTGTTACTATTGAATAGGGTTCCTCAAACCTAGACCTAAGGCTGATTTCTTGATATTCAATTCTTGGCATTTGTTCGGGCTTAAAATGTATTAATAAGTTGCTGCTGATCAAGAAGGCTGGACTGTCAGGCTTGGGACTCTCACCAATGGCTCCCAAGGCCCTAGCTGTACTGTTCCTGTGAGGGCCCAGCCTGATCAATATGAGGAGTGGAACCTGGCCTGGCCACTGGGAAAGAAAGGTTCTGTGGGAAGCAGGGCTCTAAAATGGAGTGATGGCTTATTGGAGCCATAGTGGTGAACATGCAGAGATAAATGGGATGTACTCCTTGACCTTGAATTGTCACAGCTCAGTGCCAGGTGTGGTGGCAATGTCTTTAATCCAAGTACTCTGGAGGCCAAGACAGTGTATCAATTAACTTCGGAAACATTGTGACCAGTGTGTGAGAGAAACAGCATAAGGGAGCCAAGGCTGCTTTTGATACATGGTTCTCAAGGGTCTGTCCATCGTCAGGCAGTGGCAGGAACAAGATGAAGGGGCCTGTTGGCATCATGGGTACCAGGAAGCAGACAGTAGGGGCTAGAACAAGGGGCAGATGTAACCTTCAAAGACCCACCCCTAGTGATGTCTTTCCTCCTGCCGGAAAGATTCCACACCCTAGAGGCTCTCCATCTTCAAGGTTCCACAGCCTTTCAATGTTCAAAACCTGAGTCTGGGATGGGGCGATATTTCGAATTCTAACATGGAAGGGAGGAACGCCAAGGCCTCATAGTGGGTTCAAGGCCAGTCAGTATGCGTGCTACAGAAAGATCTTGTTTCTCCTAATTCAAAATAAGGGTCACCATCCAATGGGGGGGGATATATAAATGACCAATAAGTATTCTGAAAGCTATTTCACATACTAACTGTAGGGATAGAGGAAAGCCTTCAAAAGTCCTGGAAAAGTCATGGTTCAAGTGGCACTTAGCTGAGTCACTGCAGGATCTCTCTCTCCTGGCCCCTAATGCAATGGTGTCCAAAAATAGGCATGGTAACCCTAGGAGAGGCACAAAATAATCGTACAAAATACAAAATGAAACATTGTAAAATGTGTACGCTTTCCACCATATCCTTTATGCGTTGCTTCTTTAGAATGTAATTCGTGACACAAGGATGGCTCAGTGTTTGTCACTGACAAAAGTGCTTTGTTGAGGGTGCTCGAGTGAAGAGTTCTGCGCTAGAGTGTGACTGTTTTCCAGCTCTCAGCGCTCTGGGGCTCATTTATCTACCGTCTTTAGGTGCAGGGCTCCAGACCATCACTGGTCAGCTTTTGTGCAGCTGTGCTGTTTCCTCAAGTCTAACTTCACCTGACCATCTCATCCGTCACGTCACCCCATCTCATCCGTCACCCCATGCTCAGCAAAAGCAGGACCTGCCTGTTCCTGGCAGCCTTCCTCTTTGGAAGATAGTCTACAGCCCGATGTTTTTCTACCCTTAGACCACAGGTGCAGGAGGTGTCAGACATCTAGACTCAGGGTGAAACTTGCCCAATATTAGAGGGTGTGCACTATTAATGTGTTATCAGAGACAAGCATGAGAAAGCAGGTGGGAGGCTGTAACTCAGTGCTGAAGTGTCTGCTACCATGGTCAGGGTCTTGGGTTCCTTCCCCACCTTCGCAAACAAGGTAGAACAACCCTAATTAGTAGATACGCTGTGCTGGTCAGAAGTTAGCTACAGCCTTCAGCAGTAGTGCAAAGTCATGATAAAATCTATTGCTTCAAGATAACAAAAGCCCCTAAACAAATACAAGGGGGCAAATGAAATGCCGTGTATGACCCACGGTTACTGGTGGGATTGCAAATAAAACGCTATGTATGATACACAGTAACTGGTGGAATTTCAAAATCATGTAGCTCTGAGTTACAGTCCTCCCTTTTCCCCGCTTTGAGCTCTAAGCCATGACTGAACCCATTTGAACAGCAAGGAATACAGGCCTTGGCAACACAAAACTAAGGGAGGAGGAATTTTTGTAAGGAAAATGGTGTCGTTCCAAAAATGAAAAGAAGAGCTGAAAGCCTGGCCTACCCAGAGATCTTGGCAGGATGCTCAGTGTCCTGTGTCTTTAGGACACTTAGTGCAGACGTTTCCACTCTTGGTGGCTTTTGAGTTCTGGACTGTAAGCTCCACTCAATGCAAGTTTTCAGAATAGAGATCCTGATTAGCCTGTCCAGGATATGTGCTCTTATCTGTGGACTGTGATTGGACAGAGCTGAGACCTAACAAACTAGGAGGAAGGTTGGTACTGTGAGGAAGGAAAGCAGAGCCGACCAAAACAAATCATATCTATGATGTTATCTTTCAGTTACCTCATCAGGGAAGTAGACATAAAAATACAGATCGGGTAGGATTGTTCTGGAGAACAAGGAGATGTTTGCCAAACTGCAAACCACAAGGCCTAGCCCTTGCTGAGTAATAATGGCAGTCATTGTTATGACTTGTCTGGGCTCATATGACATCTTTAATAGATGGGAACAGATGGGCCAGATGATCCAACATTCCAGAGGACCTCTGATGGAGTTTTCTCTGAGTTCTACATCCAGAACAGCTTCAAGATTGCTAATTGAGATGATCAATCCTCATAGAATATTCCAGTCAGTATTTGACCATAGTCCTAATTTTTTTTAAGTCCCAACCAAAAAAAAAAAAAAAAGAAAAGAAAGGAAGACAAAAAAAAGAGCCAAGACCAAATGGTTTCAGCATAGAATTCTACAAGATTTTCAAAGAACTAATAACAATACTCATCAAATTGTTCCACACAACATAAACAGAAAGAACATTATCAAGCTCTTTTTATGAGGCTACAATTACCCTGATAACCAAACCACACAAAGACATTACTAAGAAAGAGAATTGCAGACCAATCTCACTCATGAACATTGATGCAAAAGCACTCAATAAAATACTGGCAAAGAAAATCCAAGAACACATAAGAAAAATTATCCACCATGACCAAGTAGGCTTCATCTCAGAGATGCATGGATGTAATCCACCATATAAACAAACTGAAAAAAACATATAATCATCTCATTAGATGCTAAAAAAAAGCCTTCAACAAAATACAAAAACTCTTCATGATAAAGGTCTTGAAGAGACCAGGGATATAAGGAGCATACCTAAACATAATAAAGGAAATACACAGCAAGCCAACAGCCAACATCAAACATAATAGAGAGAAACTCAAAGTGATCCCACTGAAATCAGGAACAAGAAAATGTTGTCTACTTTCTCTAAATCTATTCAATATAGTATCTGAGGTTCTAGCTAGAGCAATAAGACACCAAAAGGAGATCAAAAGGATACAAATTGGAAAAGAAGAAGTCAAACTTTCACTATTTGCTGATGAAATGACAGTTTATATAAGCGATCCCCAAAAATTCTACCAAAGAACTTCTACAATTCATAAACATCTTCAGTAATATAACAGGATGTAATATGAGGGCCTGCTTGTTGGGGTTGCTGTCCTGCCCAGTTCCTGCAGCTGTTTAGCCCCAAAGAAAATCATATAGAGGTCTCCATAAGATTATAAACTGATTGGCCCATTAGCTCAGGCTTCTTGTTAGCTCTTGTAGCTTATATTAACCCATTATTCTTATCTATGTTAGCCACATGGCTCAGTATCTTTTTCAGCAGGGCAGGTCACATCCTGCTTCTTCAGTGATCTGGGAAGGACTGCGGGTAGAGCTTCCTTCTTCCCAGAATACTCCTGTTCTCATTGCCCCACCTCTACTTCCTGTCTGGTTTTCCCTCCTATACTTCTGGCCTGGCTATCAGCCAATAAAGCGTTTATTTAAAATATTATTGACAGAATATAGATAATTATCCTGCACCAACAGGATACAAGATTAACTCAAAAAAATCAGTAGCCTTCCTGTACACAGATGATACATGGGTTGAGAAAGAAATCAGAGAAACATCACCTTTCACAATAGCCACAAATAACATAAAATACCTTGGGGTAATGCTAACCAAACAAGTGGAAGACTTGTATGACAAGAACTTTAAATGTTTGAAGAAAGAATTTGAAGAAGATGCCAGAAAATGGAAAGATCTCCCATGCTCTTGGCTAGGCAAAATTAACATAGTAAAGTGGCAATCTTACCAAAAAGCAGTGTACAGATTCAATGCAATGCCCATCAAAATCCCAGCAAAATTCTTCACAGACCTCAAAAGAACAATACTCAACTTCATATGGAAAAGCAAAAAAACTCAGGATAACCAAAACAATCCTGTACAATAAAGAGACTTCTGGAGGCATCACAATCCCTAACTTCAAACTCTACTACAGAGCTACAGTACTGAAAACTCCTGATATTGGCATAAAAACAGATGGGAGGACCAATAGAAATGAATCGAAGACCCAGATATCAATCTACATACATACGAATATGTGATTTTTGACGAAGAAGCAAAAAATGTAAAACGGAAAAAAGAAAGCATATTCAACAAATGCTGCTGGCATAACTGGATATTAACATGTAGAAGAATGAAAATAGATCCATATCTATTGCCATGCACAAGACTCAAGTCATCAACATAAAACCAACCACACTGAACCTCATAGAAGAGAAAAGGGGAAGTACACTTGAACACTTTGGCACAGGAGACCATTTCTTAAGTATAACCACAACAGCACAGACACTGAGAGAAGCAATTAATAAATGGGACCTCCTGAAACTGAGAAGCTTCTGTAAAGCAAAGGACACAGTCAACAAGACACAATGACAGCCTACAGAATGGGAAAAGATCTTCACTAACCCCACATCAGACAGAGGGCTGATCTCCAAAATATACAAAGAACTCAAGAAATTGGCCATCAGAAGATCACATAATCCAATAAAAAAAATGGAGTAAAGATCTAAACAGAGAACTCTCAACAGAGGAATCTAAAATGGCTGAAAGACACTTAAGGAAATGCTCAACATCCTTTGTCATCAGAGAAATGCAAATCAAAACAACTCTGAGACTCCATCTTACACCTGTAAGAATGGCCAAGAACAGAAACACTGATGACAACTTATGCTGGTGAGGATGTGGGGAAAAGGGAACACTCCTCCATTGGTGGTGGGAGTGCAAACTGGTCCAGCCACTTTGGATATCAGTACGGCGATTTCTTTGAAAATTAGGAAACAACCTTCCTCAAGACCCAGCAATAGCACTTTTTGGTATATACCCAAATATTGGTCAATTGACAAGGACATGTGCTCAGCTATGTTCACAGCAGCATTGTTTGCCATAGCCAGAACCTCAAAGCAACCTAAAAGTCCCTTGACCAAAGAATGGGTAAGGAAAATGTGGTACATTTACACAATGAAGTACTACACAGCAGAAAAAAATAATGACATCATGAACTTTTCAGACAAATGGATGGATCTGGATCTAGAAAACATCAGATTGAGTGAGGTAACCCAGACCCAGAAAGACAAATATCATATGTACTCACTCATAAGTGGCTTTTAGACATAAAGCAAGGAAAAACCAGTCTAGAATTCATAATTCCAAAGAACCTAGACAACAATGAGGACTCTAGAGAGACATACATGGATCTAGTCTACCTGGGAAGTACAAAAAAAAAAGACAAGTTCTCCTGAGTAAATTGGGAACATGGGGACCATGGGAGAGGGTAGAAAGGGAGAGGAGAGAAAGGGAGTGGAGAGAAATACATAGCTCAATAAAAATAAGAAATAAAAAGAATACAGATCGGGTAGGATTGTTTTGGAGAACAAGATGCTTGTCAAAGTACAAACTACAAGGCCTAGCGCTTGCTGAGTGATAATGGCAGTCATTGCTATGTCTTGTCTGACATATGAAAGGGTTCATACGACACCTTTCAAAGATCAGACTCAGTCTTTTCTAGGCATGGATTTAAGTATGGAGTTCTTCGGTAGGACCAATTTTCCTAAATATCCATGGTGGAATGAATGAACAGTTGGATGGAAATGCACCTTAGCAAGAAACGTGTTGCATTCATTCCTCCCTGTGCATGGAATCCCATCCCACTGCTCTTTATATTCTTCACATGGTGCCTGTCTCTCTCTTCCTCTCTCTCTCTCTCTCTGTGTGTGTGTGCGCGCGCATGTGTAAAATGCATATGAAAGCCAGAGGACAGCCTCATGTATCATTCTTTATTGAAACTCCCAAGTAGATCTGAGCGGCTGGCCAGTAATTCCCAGGGATTGGCTTCTTCCCTCCTGCCCAGAACTTGTACTAAAAGGCTATGCTCCCAGGACTGGCTTTTTTCTTCTCCTGTGGTTCTCAGATGTTGTTGAGGCAAGCCTAAGAGAACCTGATACCCTGGGACCAGACTTCGTTTTGCTTATTTGTATCTTCCTTTTCTAATGATACATTTGGCAACCTAGTTCTTCTATAGGCACAGTAGTCCTCTCCAAACAATGAATCTCGCAGCCTCAGACTCCCCCAGAGCCTGCTTCAGGCTATATGTGCTCCTATCTGCTCTGAACAGTGATACAGATCATCTACTCTCAGTAACAATTAAGCTTATACATCTTCTGTTCAGGTGTATTCTCAGAATATCTAGGCAAGAAGAATAGAAGTCTCTACCTAGCCTGAACTGGTGTTAGGTGCAGGTAAGATAAACTAGGTCCTTTGAGGGATCACCCGGAGGGAATCCCCTATTTACCATATTATTATCACCCGTGCATAATTGGGCATATATATGATTAAGATCAAATGCACTTTGAATGAATAATGTGTAATTTTGAAAAAATGAAATTTGAAATTTGTGCCCTGGCAATGCTGACGCATGCATGGTCAGTCCATGCATATATCGAGGTTCTGTTGAACTTGTCCATGTTGAGTTTCATGGTCTAAGTGGATGAGTATGACTGACCAGGTCTCTTCTTCCAGAGGGCACCAGATCTCATTACAGATGGTTGTGAGCCACCATATGGTTGCTGGGAACTGAACTCAGGACCTTTGGAAGAGCAGTTCTCTTAACCACTGAGCCATCTCACCATCTCTGTGTAATAGGAAGAATAAATATGGGACCTAATGTATCAAGCAAAATAGAGAACCATCTGAGTAACAGATACCCTTCAATTATTAGCCTCTGCTTCCTTCAGCCCCCGGTGCTAGCCTGGGGCCCTTGCATGTCTTCAGTCAAGAGTATCCTTGTTTAATCTTATCGCTTTCCCCCAAAGGAAGTTCATCTCACTCCTTTTGCAAATCTATGAACCATTATTTTCAACACCTTGGATAAAGGCCAAGAACCTAGAAACACCTGGCCCAGGTGCAAACACCAAAGACATCCATGAAGTATTTTCTGACCTCCCCAGTCCCTTCCTCTCCATACTCTCAAGAACGATGATTTCAAATGAAACTTTGCAAAACACATTAGAAAAATAAAAATACAGTCCCTTACAAGTCACTTCCCCCCACCCCCTCCCTTTGCTCTTTCCACAGTCCCTGCATTCTCCTCAGGGCTTCTCCAAGAGCAAGACATCCTGTTTGTGAAGGAGGAGTCAGGTCCTGCCTTTGATGACAGGCTCCTCCAGAGAAGTGTCAGCATGCCACCCAACACCCAGTCAAAGCTGTGACAAGTCGAACCCATAGACAGGAGTTCAGTCATCATGCTGAATTAGATACAGATTTGCGTATCACGTTTATGTAGTCTTGAATTTGACCTTAGCTCGCTTGCTCCAGGATTGATTCAATAGTCTCCAGCTGTACAACTCTTGCTACCAGAAAATTTGGGGAGTCCTGCTGGAGTCACCTCATGCTACTCAGGAGTTGTTGGAGAATTTGGTCTCATCAATAAAAGCACTGAAGGAGAGACTTCAAAGGAAGCTCCTAGAAGATTTTATTAGCATTTAAAAGTAAAACTAGCTGGGTGGTGGTGGCGCACGCCTTTAATCCCAGCACTCGGGAAGCAGAGGCAGGCGGATTTCTGTGAGTTCGAGACCAGCCTGGTCTACAAGAGCTAGTTCCAGCGCAGGCTCCAAAGCTACAGAGAAACCCTGTCTCGAAAAACCAAAAAAAAAAAAAAAAAAAAAAAGTAAAACTATAAGGCAGGCAGGCTGTAAATCCTGGCGACTGCCTGGAGGAGGGAGAAGGAGCTAAGGGAGAGAAAAGATCAGGCCATTTGGTTAAAACCACCAGCAGGGATGTCGGACATGTGATAGACAGGCAGCTACCTGGTAGGAGTGCTTTTCTGAGTATTTCAGAGAAGTGAGCAGATTTCCAAAGCTCCAGACAGTTGCACTGGTGGGGCGGGGCAGGGCAGGGTGGGAGGAGCTCTGAACTCTGGTGAGGAAAAGAGCATTATCTCATGAAAGGAGTAATTATTCCTCCTATCTCTTTAGCATGGCTTAAGGTGGCCCTGCCTTCCAGAGACATTCCCAAAGGGCCCCATCTCTACACTGGCAACATTTATATCTCCCTGGCACGATGCTAATCGGTGCCCCCAGGACATGCTATTCCAGAACAGAAAGTCTCTGGAGAAAGCGCCTTGAGGAGGTAGTAACGTTTAAAGGACTAGTTAAGTTCAATACTACCAGACAAACGTACAGGCAAGGGCAGTCTCAGTCAGCCTGCTCCGGATACAAAGGGAACAGACGACTCTTGCATGCAAGTTGTTGTGGTTCTTCCACACATGTGAGCAAGACTCCCGCTGACCGAGCAAAATGGGGATCTGGCATGATGAGGTGGGTAATTAAAGCAACAGGCTCTTTTTTGTTTGGTTGATCTGAGAACTGCCTTAGCTCCAGCAAAAACAGTTCTTTGATCTGGGCTTCTCCCAGCTGAGTCTAGCAAGGTCCCCGTCCCCCAGTCTCCCTTTGCCTTGGGCAGTCTATCTCCCCACCCTGTTTCACCCACTCATTGCGTCCTTCAGAACAGAGCAACAATATCCCACACAGACATCCGGGGAGAGGCCAGAGGGTTCTTCTCCTCCTCCCGCTCATACGGTTAAAAATAAACCACTTTCGCCAGACTTCGTACATGTCAGAAGTCTCACTGACAGTAGCTCATTGTATATGCGGGGCGGCTGACGAGGAGCTGGTGTCTTCCTGTCTGGAAACTAGGCAGATATTTAGGGCAGTGACTTTTAGCCATTAAGTCACTGGGGTGGATAGAAAGGTTTTAGTGAATGATAACTGTTTAGAGCTAGCAAGCCCCAGCTACATCCAGTTTTAAGCCGAGATAAATGCATTGTACATGCACACAATTATGTGTGTCTATGTGTGTGCTTGGCAGATAGTGTTTAAAGAGAATTTCTTTAAGCAGCAGAACCCTGAGTCCATGTAACATATGATTTGATGACATCTTGTGACTTGGGCGCAGCCTTGGGGAAATATGTTGTTTGCATGAATCCACAGTAAACATACAAAGACCGTGTCTAAATGATATCTAAGTCACTGACTGGAGTATCCCGTGCCATACATCTTTGGTTTCTAGGAGGCTAACCACCCAGACAGTTTCCAAAATGCATTTGTTAAAGAAACAAACGTTTCCCCAGTCCTTCCTCGGACCTCTCGTAGTGTCCATATTTTGGCCATAGCATGACCTGATGGATCTTCTTCCTTACTGTTTCTTCATCAGCCTTCATTTCTGTGTCTTCATTCAGTGCAAATGAATGAACATGTCAATGTGTACAAAACATCTGTGCGGACTCTGGGGTCAACCACTGGACCTAAAGATCTTCTAATCTTCCCAAGACCCTGGAGTGTGAGAAACTGTAGAGATTGGCAGTCCTGGGGAGAAGCCATCATTTTTTTCTCTCCTAATGACCCTTCCGCACACCATCTCTCCTCCCCACAGAATTGAGAGGTGTTCAACACACTGACACCATCGGTCACTACTAGCATAGGTGAGGACCCAGCCTAATGCCCAGGAGTCAGACAGAGTGCCACGAGCAGGTATCACTTTAAAAGCCATTTCAAACAAGCAGATCCAAAGAGTTAGTGGGTTGAGTCCTGAGTTCAAGATGTGACAACACAGGTTTCCATATTCCTCAACGGTTTACACCTGAATTGTACTGTGGACCGTGACACAAACTCCTTACCTGTCAAGCCACCTCTCTCCAAGGGCAGAGGAAGCCTACCTGCAGTCAACTCTGACCTTCTGACCTACTGACCTACCTCCCATGTTCCTGCTCAAACCTAGCATTCAGCTCCTCCCTTGCTCAAAATACCTAACAGCATAACCTGCATTGAAGGGGGGCATAGGGGACTGTCGTGAATGAAGGCACAATAATGACTTGAGGAAAATACAATGTAAACATTTGTTTGTTTGTTTAGTATTTATTTATTTATTTTTGGTTTTTCAAGACAGGGTTTCTCTGTGGCTTTGGAGCCTGCGCTGGAACTAGCTCTTGTAGACCAGGCTGGTCTCGAACTCACAGAGATACGCCTGCCTCTGCCTCCCGAGTGCTGGGATTAAAGGCGGGCACCACCACCGCCTGGCCTTCGTATTTATTTATGTTGAGAGAGGATCTCACTATGTAGCTCGGGCTAACCAAAAACTAACGATGCTCTGACCTCAACCTCCTGAGTGCTGAGATTATTGGTGTGTGCATGGCCTTAAGGGCTTTTGTGTGTGTGTGTATATGTGTTTAATTTATTTATTTATTTTTATGTTTATGGATGTTTTGACTGCATGAAAGCCTGTAAGGCTTAACATGGCGCCCAAGAAGGCCAGAAGAGGGTGACAGATCCCCTGGCATTGCAGTTATATATGGTCCCAGGTCTTCTTGAAGAGCAGACAATAGTACCTCTAACCACTGAGTCCCAAGCCATGAGTTTTGTTTTATTTCAAAACACACCCGCTAATATGTCTGGTGATGCATGTTTGTAACCCCAGGATTTACGAGGCTGAGGCAGGAGGATCATGAACTTGAGGTCAGCCTGAGCTATAACATTGAAATATTGTCTCAGAAAACCAAAGCCCCACACTAACCACACGGACCAGGAGTTTGAGCTCCAGCCATTTGGGCCAATTCTCTCAAAAGCAGTTTCAGGAGATGTACAACCTCCGTTTCCCTAGAAACCTGATGATGGGAACCTCTGGGGACTCTTTCCTCTGCCTCCCTACAAAGCAAATGGGTTTGTGGCGATTGGAATCGGGGTGAGGGCCTCAAAGAGCTTTGTGACCTGTAGCAACCTAAATTCTACATGCATTGCTCTCGTATTTGCTCAGGATGAGAGGGTGTTGTAAATTATGGGGGAGAGGTGTGCGTTGTGTTCCCCAGCCGCCTAGCTCCCAGCTGCTGGCCTGCTCAGCTGCTGGCCGCCTGCACCCGAAAGAACCACAGGAGAACGGTATTCATTTAAACTCTGCCTTGCCCATTATCTCTAGCCTCTTCCCGGCTAGCCCTCACCTCATAAACTAACCCATTATAAAAGTCTGTATGTCACCACGAGGTGGGTGACTTAACGGTGACTTACCGGACGGTCCTAAGGTACCTCCATCTCCGACGGGAGCCTCATGGCGTCTGGCTCACTTTCCTTCTTCTCCTCAGAACTTCCGTTCTGTCTACTCCGCCCACCTAAGGGCTGACCTATCTTATAAGCCAGGCAGCTCTTTATTCAACCAATAAGAGTAATACAAAATACAGGAGAACACTCCCACATCAAGAGGGTTTGGAAGAGAAAAATGAGATCATAATCGGTGTTGTCACGTTTATTGGCCTTTTGAGGGGCCACTGTACAAAGAGCTTGATACACAAAGATTGGGGGGCAATGTTATAATTTCAGATGTCAGACAAGGCTACAGTTCCAACTTTTTCTTTGTATCTAAAAGGTTTCCAGAAAAGGGGAGTTTGCAAAGTTTAAAGGCTTAGCTTTTGAATCCCCCTAAGGCTCTGCATTTCCCATTGTTTATGCTGTCCTTGAGTTCTATGGTGTCTGTCAAAACATTACCAACCAACTTCCGAAGGAAATGAGCCTCGCCACTTTTCGCCCAGAAGATTTGTTACTATCTGTCAGGCTGGCCCTGTGGGAAGAGCAACAGGCACTATGGGAAAACAGCCTGTAGGTGCTATCTACTTTACATCAGAGTTCACAGTGTAGGTTGTCCCTATGCAACAGTGAGAGGAGTCTCTGCGTCTCCCAGCATTCCTTGGGGTTACTCCATATTCAACCTCAGTAAAGACATGCACATTTTTTGTTTTTTTGTTTTTGTTTTTCGAGACAGGGTTTCTCTGTGGCTTTGGAGCCTGTCCTGGAACTAGCTCCTGTAGACCAGGCTGGTCTCGAACTCACAGAGATCCACCTGCCTCTGCCTCCCGAGTGCGGGGATTAAAGGCGTGCACCACCACCGCCCGGCGGAGACATGCACATTTTTAAAACAACATTTTTGAGACATGGCTTCATGTATCTTAGGTTATCTTCAGACTGGCTGTGTAGAGAAGGATGACCACAAATTTCTCTACTTTCTGCCTCCGTCTCTGAGGGACTGGGATTTCAAGCACGCACCACCATGCCTGCTCTATGTGTTGCTGGGGATTGAACCCTGGGTTTCATGCATGCTAGGCAAACACTCTACCAGCTGAGCCACAGCCTGATATGGAACATTTTTTGTTTTGTTTTGTTTTGGAGACAGGGTCTCCCTGTAACTCTGACTGTCCTGGAACTCACTCTGTAGGCCAGGCAGGCCTTGAACTCACAGAGATCCACCTGCCTCTGCCTTCCTAGTGCTGGGATTAAAGTTGTGTACCACCACCACCTGGCATGGGGTATTTTAAATGAAGGTCTTCAGGTTGTCTTTCCAGAATGTCACAGAATGGGGAACATTAGCTTCTTCCTCAGGTTATAACCTTGGTTCCTCCGGATTATGCAAAGGCTAACCAAGGCTCTGCTGCCTGGGTCTTCAAGAAGAAGCTCAGCTTGGTGCCCCCAGTCAAGAATGCATTACACTTATTTCTTCTTCTCCTCTCACCTGCCTCTTCCAAAAACTCTTTACCTGCCAGTCCTCATGTCTAGTGTCCCCATTTGTCCTTAGGTTGCCCTCCTAAATGCTAAAGAACCCACCAAATCCCATCTCAAGTCTGGCAAATTTCACAGTCTTAATGAATGCCATTATGGAGGGTTAGAGAGCCATCTTATCCCTGTGGCCTGTCTGTCCCCCAGGATCATATGGGGAGGTGGAAATGCCATAGACTTCTCAGGATTGTGGCTAGTTGCCTTTATGAACTAGAACTAAGACACTCTAAAGGTTAACTTCTTTCCAAACTTCCCTACTTTTCTGCTGGGATAATTGTCACTCCTCCTCCTCTTGATACTGAAGTAGGAGGGTTCATCTGTATTTCTGTGCTTTGATTGGTTAAATAAAGACTTACAAGCCTGGCTTGTAAGATAGGTCAGCCCCACATTGGGTGCCAAACTGTTGCAAATGGGGGAGAGGTGTAGGTTGTATGTTCCCAGCACCCGGCTCCCAGCCCCCAGCTGTTGGCACACTCAGCTGCTGATTGCTTGCTTATGCCCGAAATAACCACATGAGAATTATATTCATTTAAACTCTGCCTGGCCCATTATCTCTAGCCTTTTCTTGGCTAGCTCTCATATCTAAAACTAACCCATTATAAAAGTCTGAGTGTCACCACGAGGTGGTGATCTTACCGGAAAAGTCTAACCAGCATCCATCTGTGGCGGGAGCCTCATTGCGACTGACCCACTTCCTTTCTTCTCCTCAGAACTTCCTTCCGTTCTGTCTACTCTGCCCACCTAAGGGCTGACCTATCTTACAAGCCAGGCAGAATCTTTATTTAACCAATCAAAGCACAGTGGACAACTGCATCCACAGAAAGCCTGAGAAAGCTTGGGAAAGAATAGAGTAAAGCATGTTTTCTTGGTAGCAACAAATTCTCAGGTCTGCTCTGCTTGCTAGAGGCAAGCAAGCACTCTCATCCAAGAGAGACTTCCTGACTCAGCTTTAGCTGCAAAACCCTGCAGCTCTTTAAGAGGTCCTGCCAAGAAACACTTAAATAGTGTTGATAAAAAATGGACCACATGCTTTTCGGTTTTCAGCTGTAGCAGGTAAAAAGCTGCACTGTGTTAAAATGCCAGCTTTCTGGGCCGTCCTGCCAGGGCAAACTCTGACTCTTTCAGGCAGGCAGTCTGACCAGGAAATATTTAAATATGGTCTGTGAGCAGAATGCTGCAGCTTGCTTGCTGGCAGGGACCTTGAAA
>JAQHUG010000006.1:9331476-9353334 GCA_028555095.1 Dicrostonyx torquatus | reverse complement strand
TGTAGACTCTCTGTGTGATTTTCTTTGGGGCTTGCCAGCTGTGGGGTACTGGACGGGACAGAAACCCCAACAAGCAGGACCCTCATGTTACACAATACAATATTGACTCCCTTTCTTGTGCAGTTTCTCCATCAGCTTGTGATGCCGAGGGAGAGAGGATGTTTGCCTCTGCTCAGACTCAGTTCAAAAACCAGTTTCTTTAAACTTAACTCAGAGGAGAGTTTTGTCTCATTGTCTTTCCTTTTATCTTCAGAGGCAGTGGGTTATAAGAGTAATCTGTAGTCTTCCCTATGCTATTTTTGTCATACTGAGATATAATAATAATAATAATAACTCCAACAGCTGACCCTTTGACTGTTTCCTGTGTGCCAGATAATGACTTAGGGGCCTATGTCATTCTACTGCAATAATTCATAACCTCTGTCTTAGTTACTTTTCTATTGCTGTGAGGAAAGCCACCATGACCTAGGCAACTTAGAGAAGAAGGGATTTCTTTGACTTATGGGTCTAGAGGGATAAGAGTCCGTGATGTTGGAGCAGAGGTAGTAGGTGTCAGTTGGGGATGCTGGAGCAGCAACCGAGAACTCATATCTTCACTGACAAACAGGAAACAGAAAAGAGCCACCTAGAAATAGTGTGTGACTTTTGAAACCTCAAAGCAACTTAATTTCTCCAGCAAGGCCACACCTGCTAACCTTCTCCAAACACCAGTTGAAGTGGGACAAAGTTTCCCAATGTCCAAGATCATAGTGGGGGTATCTCCCTCTGACTGTCACCCTCTGTAGCAGTTTCTACTGATACCATCACAAAATAGGAAAAAGCCCTGAGAATAATGGCTCATGGGCATGGTCATAGCAGAGAAGGATAAGAACCTGTGTTCACACTCATGTCTAGCTAACTCCAGGGGTTTGTGTGTTATTTTAACGGTAATCAGCAAGTGTGATCAATTGTTGGATTTTTCAAAAGACCCTTTAGACATTGACAATGAAAGGTATCCTGGTATTCTACTGCCAGTTTGACGGCAACCACGGCTGTTTCCAATAAGAGCTATGAGCATTGTCTGTTGATATTTATGGTAACTAAGATGTTAGAAGAAAAAAGAAACTGAATTTTTTTTCTTGACTCAGTAAATGAGTTTAATGTTCCAAATTGGCAGGCTGCAGGATAAATTCCACTGTTTATGCAAGACATGGATGCAATGGCTGTGTGTTTTGACCCGAACCTTGGAGGACCTCCTTTGTGCAGGACATGAGGTTCATGCACCCCGCACACTTAAGTCCTTCTTTGGCCCCCATCAATTTTGCTGATACAGATGCTGGGTCAACTGTTGTAGCTGTGCTAGGAAACTTGACCCCAGGCCCCAAATGTTCAGAAGCTGGATCTGGGCAGGAAAGGGTGTTTTCTAAATGTTCCCCGGCTTAGCCACCACTGCATTGTGGGGAAGTTCTAATCTCTTTTAACTGCTATGCAGTGTTTCTTTCTGTTTGGTTTTATTTGCTTACACAGTGTGTGGAGTCCTCTTTATTGGCCACTCTCCTGTCTTCACACATATCCAAAGATGTGAGCGTCTTACTAGCATCAGGAAGGCCAGAGGAAATGTCAGGCTTTGTCGACTGAAGTCAATATTTACCTAAGATGTCCTCGGGCATCTGTGTAACCCACAAATGTCTGTCCAAATGCTTCATCAGTGGTCTATATTTAATCACAGCCTTGTCTTCTAAGATCCATTCATTTTTCACATTTTTCTCATTATTTCTTCTCCACTGTTCCTCTGTTTGCTTATTTATTTCTCAACAATTGTTTCCAGAGACCATAGGGCAAAAAAAGAAAAAAATAAATAAAGCATGGTTAGAAACAGATAGGAAAAAATACGAAGTCCCAGTCCCTTTGACAAAGACTGAAATAGCAAGCTTATTAGCTGCTGTTTAAGGGAAATATTATCTTATCGTGATGACCTTGTGATTTGGGTAGAGCTGGCAACATGGCAAGTCTCCATACAGGATAGCAAGAAGGAAGAGGTGAAGCAAAGGGTTTCAATTCTCTTGCAGATGTTTCAGTGAGAAGGAAAGGAAAGGAAATGAACAGAGAAAAAAAATGTACGGGATTGTCTTAGTCACTGTTCTATTGCTGTGAAGAGACACCATGACCAAGGCAACTCATAAAAGAAGGCATTGACTTGGGGGCTTTCTTACGTTTCAGAGGCAGAACCATTATCATCACGGTGGGGGAGCACGGCGACCTGCAGGCAGGTGCTGGTGGGGTAGTAGAGAATTACATCCTGTTCCGCAGGCAGAAAGGGAGTGTCTAGGCCTGGCTCTAATTCTTCTAACCCTTTCTTTCAAAGAGTTCCACTCCCTGGGGACTAAGCATTCAAATATAGGAGCCTGCGGGGGGGGGGGGGGCATTCTTATTTAAACCACCACAGGGATCTGGGTCTTGAACTCTCTCTCTCTCTCTCTCTCTCTCTCTCTCTCTCTCTCTCTCTCTCTCTCTCTCTGTGTGTGTGTGTGTGTTTTATCAACTGTATATAGTCTATGCTTTGAAGAGTCTCTTACTTAAAGGAAGCAGGTTTCCATACTAGCCGGAGCTAGCAATCTGGAATACAGACTCTATAGAACAATGGGGGTGTTTCTCCACAGTAAGAACTCTTAATGCTAGAGAAAAAGACTTCATGAATAGAAGATTACATGCATGCACCCGGGCTCTTCATGCCTCTGTGTGACAGACTCCCTGACATTATCGATTTGGGAACATCTTTTGAAGGAGTGCCACCTATTTTTTTCACAGCCCCATTATACAGGCTTGATCTACAGGTCAAGGCAGAGCATGGCAGGCAGTGCATCTTCTGTGCCCCTCCCACCTCAGGTCTGCCTTAGTTACCCAGACAGAAGCGGCCTAAGGGAGAAAGGGTCTATTTTGGTTCGTACTTTGAATGTGCAATCCCTGGAGGTCTGGTGCAGGAGCTTGAGGCTGCTGGTCTCCCTGCATCTATAGTCAGGAAGACTGCTCCGGCCCAGCTAGCTTTCTCATTATGCAGTTCAAGACCCAAGCCTAGAGAATGGCACCACCCATACTTGCAGGAGAAGGGGGGGGGGATCTGCCCACCTCAATCAACCTAATCAAGATAATCCCTCCTAGTCATAAACTTGTCTCCTAGGTGATTCCAGATCCTGGCAAGTTGGTACTGATTTTTAATTGCGATAGACACCTAGTGAGCGCACTGAGAACACACTCAACATGATGACTTTGAGTCAGAGGACAGATGAGTGGCAGGATTCCCTCTCCCAGATGAGCCCACAGGCTTCCTCCTAGCTCACTCAGTCAGGTTTACACACTCTTGTTGCAGGGGGTAGCCGCTTGTTCATCCCGGCTGCCCAGAACCAAAATAATCACACAGAAACTATATTAATTAAATCACTGCTTGGTTCTAACTTCTTACTGGCTAACTCCTTCATATTAATTTAAACCCATCTCCATTAATCTGTGTATCACTATGTGGTCATGGCCTACCAGCAAAGTTTCAGCATGTCTCTCTCCAGCAGTGTCTCCATGGTGTCTTTCTGACTCTGCCTTCTTTCTCCCAGCATTCAGTTCTGTCTTCCCCGCCTACCTAAGTTCTGCCCTGCTATAGGTCCAAAGCAGTTTCTTTATTCATTAACGGTAATCACAGCATACAGAGGGAAATCCGACATCACACTCTGGTTCCAATTCTTATTGTGTAAGGCAGGAAGCTTCTTTCCAAGGACATCCCCTTTTCTCCTTAGTGCCCAGCACAATACTTAAGATCAGGTACAAGCTGGGCACAATATCACATTCCTGTAATCCCAGCATTTGGGAGGTAGAGGCAAGAGGATCCAAGTTCCAAGCCAGTCTGAATTATAGAGTAATGAGACTATATGTCAAACCACTGACATTAGGAAATACACTTTGAAAATGTTAAATCTTGTAACATTGGTGCAGAAATTTTGTTGTTTTATTTTGTTGTTGCTTTTTCCTAAGAAAAATTATATAATTGGATGAATAGAAAATGCTAGAGGACTTCCTAGCAGCTGTGGAAAGTAAGGGGCTCAATAACACTCAAGCTTGATGAGATTCTGAGGAATAAATAAAATAAATAAGTAAGATTTCTTTTATTTGTATGCGTGTGTGCATGTGTGCACACGTGTGTGTGTGTGTGTATACCCATCTACTGTTTATTTGCAGGTGCTCTCACATATCAGAAGAGAGCATTGGTTTCCCTAGGGCTGGAATAACAGACAGTTGTGAGCTGCCTGACATGGGTGTTGGGAACCGAACTTGGTTCCCCTATAAGAGCATTGACTGCTCTTAGGGCTGAGCCCTCTCTCCTGCTCCTGGTTAGCTTGCTCACAAAGCTACTTCTGATGGTTGCTGTTGGCCTCCTCCAGAACAGCCCAGCTTTCTTCAGCTTTTGTTCTCAAGAATCGTGTCCAATAGAGACTTCTCTCTTATCCTATTCTGTCTGCCCAGTATCAAGGGAGAAGGCAAAAAAATTTAAGGTGTACCAGCGATGCAGTAAAACAGGACAGAGTGAGGCCAGGAAAGCTTAGCAAAGGCAGCGAAATTAGCCTGCATGCACACGGGGGTCGGGTCAGAGGGAGAGGTGGTTCTAAGCCTTTGAAGGAGTCCCAATGACCCCAGACATCTTCACTCTTGTGTGGTCTCTCACATTGTACCAAAATCAGTTTCTGGGAGCAAGAGAATAGAGCAGAAGTGACAGTCTGTCATTTCTGACATTGAGGTATGAGAGGAGAGGAACCGCGTCTCCTGTTTTATTCTCTATCCCTCCCTCCCCTCTTCCCTCATCAATCATTTTGAAAAACAAAAAATACAAACCCAAACCACCTGTCTCAATGTGATAACCCTATGGAGTGTCACACACGGCAAGGAACCAGGACCTCTGGCCAACAGACAGTAAGAAATAACGGCCTACCTAATAACAAACACGTGGGTGAGCTTGGCTGTGGACTCTCTAGGCTTAGTTAAATTCAAAACAATTAACTGAGACTCTCTGTCAGAATTCCTAGCTAAGACTCACATTGATGACTTGCCTGGCTGCATGAGACAGTACATTTTATTTGAAGTTGGTCATTGGGTTTTTTTATTATGCAGAAATAGTAGCTAACACAGAAAGGCAACTTGGAACCCTAAAAATGAGCTTGGAGTCGGGCGGTGGTGGCGCACGCCTTTAATCCCAGCACTCGGGAGGCAGAGGTAGGCGGATCTTTGTGAGTTCGAGACCAGCCTGGTCTACAAGAGCTAGTTCCAGGACAGGCTCCAAACCCACAGAGAAACCCTGTCTCGAAAAACCAAAAAAAAAAAAAAAATGAGCTTGGAGCCCAAAGGACAGCTCAGAGTCTGCAGTCTTTATTTGCTGAATAAACTAGGACCTTCCATCATGAAGGTGGCCATGCACTGGCCAGCAGCTAAGAGCGGCAGCCCCCAGTGTCCCAGAAGAACGACTTACACATCACCTCTCTTTCCAAATAATGAACAGAAGAGCTCTTGTGGCTCACACGGACTTAGAACAACACAGACCTGGAAACAACTCCAGTTTAGACAATGCTGAGCCAACAAAAGCCTACCACTGCATTATTCCATTTGAGAGTGCAAACTTAGGGATCTGAACATTAAATAATGAATATAATAATAATGTGGAGCACTTGCACACATGCAAACAAAACATCTACACACCCAACTAAATAAATCTTTAAAAGAAAAAGAGCAAGCTTTGGGCATTTGCTAAGAGGTTACAGCTGTAGTATTGCATGTGTCTTGGTTTCTTTTGGTTTGCTGTCATTATTCAGACAAGGCAACTTAAGGGATGAAGGGCGTATGTGAGCTCACAGTTGAATGTATGAGCCATTATGGTAAAGTCAAGGCAGCAGAAGCACGGGATAGCTAGTCACATCACACTCACAGTCTGAAAACAAGAATAAACCCAACAAAGTGATCCGCAGTCTTTCTCCATTTGATACGGTCCTGGGTTTCCTGACCAGGAATGCTCCATGGTTAAGATAGCTCTTCCCATATAAATTAATGCTATCACGATCACCTGTATAGCACGATTAATAAAAAGCCAGAGAAAGATATTGGGATTCACCCTGAAGTTCAAAAAAGCAAAACAGCCAGCCACTGGCTTTTACCTCTACCTCAGTCACAAATGGCGATCCTGCCTCCAGGAATCCTCAGAATGAGAATGTGAGCTGTCTCCTCCTGTTTTATATTCCTCTCTAGGGCTGGGATTAAAGGCGTGCACCACTACTGCCCTGTTTCTATGGCAAACTAGTATGGCTACTGGGATTAAAGATGTGTGTTACCACTGCCTGGTCTGTAAGGCTGACCAGTGGGGCTGTTTTACTCTCTGATCTTCAGGCAAGCTTTATTAAAATACGAATGAAATATTACTACAATCACTCCCTACAGGCATGCCCCGAGACCCATCTCCAAGGTGAGTTGTCCTAGATTCTGTTGAATTGACAGCGTTAAGTGCAAGAGCGTGGGGTGCACACAGCAATACAACAAGGCACTGCTGTTCCCTTTCATAAGGTATTTCAAGATTACTTGATTAACGGTTATTTTTTAAGCCGCTTCTCTTTTCTCCCCAGGAATACGGCTTGATTATGTAATCTATGCTATCTCGTAGGTTGGCATCTTAGCCAGTGCTCTGTTACTGTGAAGAGACACTGTGATCGCAGCAATGCATAGAAAGGAAAGCATTTAATCGGGGCTGGCTTACAGTCTCAGAGATTTAGTCCATTGTCATTAGGGCGGGAAACATGGTGGCATACAAGGAGACATGGTACTGGAGAAGAAGCTGGGCCTGGCATGGGCTTTTTGAAACCTCAGAGCCCACCCCCAGTGACACATTTCCTCCAAAAAGGTCACACCTCCTAAACCTTTCAAATAGTGTCACTCCCTGGTGACCAAGCATTCAAATCTGTGAGCCTATGGGGTAGTCTCATTCACCCCACCACAGCTGGTAAGGCTAGGGCATGGGCATACATGGTCTACCCTGTAGCTCACAAAAACTCTTACTCAGGCCTCCAACCCAACCCTCAAAAGATGCAGCAGGAACTCAAGACATGATGTGTTGGAATCACTCCACAGAAGGTCGACTCCCTTACAGGAAACCTGGCAGAGAACAAGAAGTAAACATTATTCTGATATTTCTCTTATATTAGGTTCCTGCTTATACCAGCGCCTTGAAGTGAGGGGTTGGGCAGAACCAGTAAAGCTTTCAAGCTTGTGGCATTGATTTACCAGGTGAACCATGGGCGGCAAGGAAACTAACTGCAGAGGCCAGAGCGGTGACAACCCACATTATGCAAGCGAGAGATACTGGAAACATTGGGAGTGTTTGAGTAATCGACCCAGAGACACAGCTGCCAGGGGGTACAGCCAGAAACACAACAGACAAGTCGCCTTCCCAACTTGGGTTTGTGAAAAAAAAAAACATGATCAGAATCATGTGGGAACCTTCCCAGAACACTCTCTTCAGCTCTATGCCAAAAACATTGTTGCTGTAGTTTTGGGGGACATAGGGAAGCAAAGGGGCTTTGATCTATTTTTAACAAACACTGAGTAATCCCACTGTCTGACCAATGTTGAGAATCACCGAATACCAAGTTATGCTGAGACGAGTAAGTGGAGGTCCCAGGGAAAGATGTCAAATGAGTAGGCTGCTCACCTAATTTACCAGCCAGTCTGAGATACTTCTGCAGGCAAAGGGGGTAACTATTAATAATTGCACTGGGGCCGGGCGGTGATGGCACAGGCCTTTAATCCCAGCACTCGGGAGGCAGAGGCAGGTGGATCTTTGTGAGTTTGAGACCAGCCTGGTCTACAAGAGCTAGTTCCAGGACAGGCTCCAAAGCCACAGAGAAACCCTGTCTTGAAAAACCAAAATAATAATAATAATAATAATTGCACTGGGAAGTCAAGGGTGACACAGGACTTTCTCAGGCAGAGCGCTACTGCAGGTAAGAGTGACAGCTGTGTTCCCCACATGAAAGAATGATTATTAAGAATATTTTCTTATTTTTTGAAGTTTTTATTCTTGATTATTAATATTATTTGTGTGTGTGTGTGTATGAGAGTGTGGGCACACGTGTGCCAGGGTGCATGTGTGTAGGTCAGTGGGCAGCTTTCTTTCCTCTTAGCTTGTTTTGAGGCAAGGTCTCTCTGTTTCTTCCACTCTGCCCATCGCAGGCTAGCTGGCTTCACGGGAGGAAGAATGGCTGATCTTTGCTGTCAGTTGCTGAGATTTAGAATCATGTGGGAGACAAACTTCTGCGAAGATGGTTTAGGGTTTTTCGGATGTGAGGTTTTAAAGAGGTTTAACTGAGCCCAGAAGACTCACTGAACTAAGGTGGAACCATCCCATGGACCGGGGCCCTGAACTATGGACAAAGGAGACAATGAGCCAAGCACTGACTTCCGTCTCTGCTTCCTAATGGTAGATGCAGTGTGACCAGGTGCCTAGTACTCCTGCCTCCGGGTTTGTGAACCAGTGTGGTAACCTTCCCTCAGGCAAGAGAGAATTCTGCAGTAGCCTACCCTGGATGCTTCTTGTCTTTGGCCAGCCAGCCTGGTGCATTCTGTAGATTTTGACCTTGCCAATCACCCTATGGAACAATTCCTGTCTTATCTCTTTCTCCTCCCTCCTGTCTCTCCCTGCTCCCTGAACCTGGTTCCACGAAGCATCCCTAAACTGTCTCTCACATACCCCACAACAGTCCCATCATTTGCAAGCAAGATGGATGTGAGGATAGATATGGACTTGGGATGATTAAGAAGTGAGGTTATATTCTTACTTAGGAGTAAGAGACAAGGGCACCTCCTCTTCTTTCCTCGAGAACCCCTAATACAAGCATATACATAGCATTAATGGGTTAATACCTGAAGGGGTGGTGAGCGGGATGTCATAGAGTGAGGTGACCATGGAAGTCCTGATGTTCTTGCTACTCACCCACTGAGTCTGGAAATACCAGCACGCTCTGAGGGACATTCTCCAATCCCATGGGGCAGAAAGAAATCAGAGGGGGAACGGGGGGGGGGGGACGCAAGTCCTTCCTCCTTTGCACATCCCTTAGACACTCAGTGGTAGGCACAAGGTCTATGTGGATGGGAGCGTGGGACTGGAGATTTATGTATTTAGGGCTCTTGTCTGGCTTACAAGCTGTCCAAAGAGAGGCCAAAGCGCTGTGTACATTGGAAGAATTGAGCAATTAGCTTCAACACAGAATGCCACAAATATTCATTTCACCGGCCAATAACCAGATTTGGAATTTTCCCAGGTTCCTTTCCATTGCTTCGATAAAATATCCTGACAAAAGCAACTTATCAGAGAAAGGGATTTATTCAGCTTACAGTGCAAAACCTGTAAGCTGGTTACAGTCCATCATAGCAGGGAAGGCACAGGAGGAGGCAAAAGCAGCTGGCCGCATCCACAGTCAAGAGGAGAGAGAAAGAAAGACAGGTAGGTTGCTTGCTTTCGCTCCTCTTACACAGTTCAGGATCCCTGGCCTAGGGAATGGTGCTACCCACAGTGGGCTGGGTCTCCCGGACTAATAACGAAGACAGTCCACCACAGATATGCCCACAGACGAGTGTGATCTAGACGATCCCTTGTGAACACTTGGTTCCCAGGTAGTTCTAAGCTGTGTCAAACTGGCAGTGAAAACCTACCCTCACAGGAACCCAGGGGTTCCTCAGTCAGCCCCTCCTTCCCAATTGTGTGAGCGGCAAAAACCAACCCTTTTCAAGTCAGCATTCTCTGAATGAAGGATCACAGTGCCTACCTTCTGGGAGGTCCTGAGGACTAAGTAAACCTGTGTCCTGGCAACAGCTGTCACCATTGTGTTCCACACGAGGAATGAGATAGTGAGCAACTTGTGCGAGGAGGTAGAATACGGGCTGCAGCTCTGATGCTCATTGTCTTAGAGGTCTCTCGTGGGCTTTGATTTCTGACTTCTGTCTGCCCACACTGAAAGCTAGAGAAAAGGAATTCCCTGCCGAAAGTCGCAGAAAGGGCTGGTCATGTTTAGGCCCTTGGAAAATGGATGGTTTTGAGTGGCCAGAAGAGCTTCTGGTAGATATGAAATACTGATGTGGGGTATTATATGATCGGCTACATATTTTGTTATTTACCGTTGTATGTGCATGAGTGCGTGCGTGCGTGTGTGTGTGTGTGTGTGTGTGTGCGTGTGTGTGTGTGCACGTTCCACAGCCAGCACGTGGAAGTCAGAGGACAGCTTCTGTGAACTGGTTCTCTCCTTCCACTGTGAGTCCCAGGGACTGCACTTGCATCCATCCATCTTACTGCAGTCCCGTTTACCCACTGAGTCATCTCACTGGCCCTGAGTACCTGTTTTATTTCACAAAGACCGTTGTAACATCTTTTGACTTAAGCCACTATTTGCAGTGAGCGTTGATTAGACTTTCCTACTGATGCTATGGTTTTTCAAACTTGGGTACCCTGGAGCATGCGGTAAGACACAGGCTGTGCCACCACCTCCTTGAGCTTCCATTTGAGGCTCTAACAAACTCTAACAAGGGGACTTGAAGCTATGGTTCCAGGAATTGCACTCTGAGAATGGCTGTCTTGATTAAACAGACAGTAGACAAGTGAGTGTGGCTGGTGAGAAAATGGATGGGTCCTCAGCAGGCTCGCGCTGGCTCTCCTTGACCTCCCCTGGCAATTACCTCTGCACAATACAGCCAGCAATTAATCATGCCTTGTCTTCTGGCATCTCTTTTCTTTGCCTGAATACTAGTTACATCTTTTTGTTGTTGCCTTTATGCTTAAGAACCAGAGAGGAGAGAGAGAGAGAGAGAGAGAGAGAGAGAGAGAGAGAGAGAGAGAGAGAGAGACCAACCATTGGGCAATCAGGGAGAAGTGGGGGAGGTTTCAGGCCCTGAGGTGGGGGCAGGAAAATGTCACGAAAGCAGTCAGGGGCTCCCTGTGGGGATGTGGAGCTGGAGGCTGGCTCAGGCTCCATCGTAAGACAGAGGAAGAAAGCAAAGAGGAAGGGAACTCACATGCTCTGGAGGCACAGGACAGTGAAAACAGGCCCTAAAGAGGCTACGGCATAACAAGAGGTAGGCGGCCCCTCTCCTAGGGAGATGAAGAGGAAAGCAGGTCCTGGGGTCACGCTGTGACTCAGAAAAGGAACCTGAACATCCTTGAACATCTTATTTTATCATTGGCTGAAAAAAGGTAGACTATGGTTCTGGTGTGTGTGCGTGAGCATGTATGTGTGTTTGAGTGTGAGTATATGTGTATGAGTATAGGTATGTTAGTGCGCGTGCAAATATATGATGTGAGTGTGTGTTTGAATATGTGTGCGTGTGAGTATATATGTGTATGAGGTGAGTGTGTGTGCACGAGTGTGTGCGCTTGTGTGCATGTTTGTGTGTAAGTGTGTATTTATGTGTGAGTATGTATGAATGTATGTGTGCAAGTGTGTGTATGAGTATATATATGTGATTGTATTGTGTGAATGTATGTTTGGGAATATATGTGTGTGTGAATACATGTGTGTGGTTATGTGAATATATATGGAAGTGTAAGTATCTTGTATGAGTGTGTGTGTGTGTGCGCGCGCGCGCGCGCATGTTGAAGACAAAGTGAGTTGAGTGAGATTAAGTTCATGAACTGATGCAAAGTGGATGAGTAAGTTCCAAGAAAATGTACTAGGATCAAACACTTGGGGAAAATAACAATTTTAAATACACCAAGTGAAGAGAAACAGCAATATGTCAGTCAAAAAACAAGAGTGTAGAGTAGTCTGAAAGCATCTGAAGTGGCTTCCTAGGATGGGCAGTCCATGTCTGATTTAGATTCTACACCCTTCTCTTCTGTGGGCTAGGCCACACCCATACCCTTCCTCTGTGAGCTAGCCCATACCCGTGTGTTAGCGGCAGGCTCTCCCTATGACTCTGACAGATGAGTTGGTTTGGAGTAGAAGAGGCCTGGGGAATTCCTGGGTAGCAAGGACCATGACATCTTAAGGAGGAGGAACATCCCTGGGGACCACAAATTTCTCATCTGATAAATGAAAAAGATCTCATGGAAAAAAGCAAAGCTGTGGTACGAGTCCATCTCCTCCTAGCCACAGCCCCTCCCCTGAGAAACAAGTGTTTCCGCTGCCGGTGTCTGTACTACATTGCAGTATTTAAACAACATGTGTGGGTAATCGTGTATTGCATGGTACCATTGTGGGCAACAGTGAAACAGATATGTGACCGTGTGCCTGTAAGATCACAAAGAAGGACCAGGGAGATGGTTCAGTGGGTATCTTAAGTACCGTTTGGTTAATGTGAGGGCACCACGGCCAAGGCAATGCTCGTAAAAGAAAGCATTTCACTGGGAGCTTGCTTACCGGTTTAGAGGATGAGTCCTAATCATCACGGCGGGAAGCACGCAGGCACGGATGCACTGAGATAGTACATGAGAGCTTTACCTCCTGATCCACAGGCAGCAAGAGAGAGACCTGACACCTTTGAAACCTCAAAGGACACACTTCCCCCAATAAGACCCTAACTACTCCACCAAGGCCACACCTCCTAATCCTTCTAATCCTTCTCATAGAGTTCCACTAACTGGGGACCACAGTGGGTAGGTGAACTTCCTTGTAAATCTGTCAACCTAGGTCCAATCCCTAAAACCCACGTAAAGGTGGAAGGAGAGAACTAACTCTACAGACGTTGTCCTCTGACCTCTATACCTGCACCACGGCATGCCCCTTCCCCCACCCAACAAACTAAAAATATATATAATTTTTTAAACTATTATAAGGAGCTAAAATATGCTTAAGTTATGTCATGGGCTTCATGACATCGGCAGCAGCACGGCAGCCGTGTTCGTCGTGAGACTGGTGTAAACGCCCCACGCTTTCTATGGTGTCAAAGTATGGCACATGTGGTTACATGCTCTATACAAGACTTAGTAACAGGACAGTAAAGGACTCTAGTGCTGGCTTTTGTTTTCCATTGTATTTGTACTATTGCTTCAGGGCATAGTACTTCTGCTTACAGCGTGTAGGAGCTGCCCCATATTCATCTCTTGGCTGACCGTTTTCTCTTGTTCCTAGTGTGACCTGTTATTTTTATTGCCTACTGTGCCCTTGTAAGCAACAGACTGAAGAGTGTGCGTTTGATGGACGTACAATGGTTCATCTGTCCACTTGATGAGATTTTAGAGTCACCATGGGAACACACCTCTGAGCGTCTCTGCAAGCGAGTTTTCAGAAGGAATTACCTGAGAAGGACAAAACCCCCCCTCCCCCTGGATGTTAGAGACACTAGCTCATGGGCTGAAGCTTTAGATGAATAAAAATAGGAAAGTGGGCTGGGCATTGTCATTCATCTCGTTCTGCTTCCTGACTGCACATGCAATGTGACCAGAGCCAAGCTCCTGGAGCCTTGTCTTCCCTGCTGTGACAGCTGTTTGGTATTTTGTTGTGGCAATGAGAAAAGTAGCTAATACAGCCTTTGAATGTATGTGCACGCGCGCGCACACACACACACACACACACACATACTCCATATAGCCTTAGTGTGCATAGGTAATATCTCGCAGGTTTGTGTAATTTTACCCTGTGATGTTTGTACAATGACAAAATAGTTCAGCAAGGGATTTCTTAGAACGAATCCCTGTTGGGGTGCACAGGGTGGCTCAGTATGGGAAAATGTTTTTTCTCAGCATAAGCCTGGCAACCTGCTTCATCCCTGGTACCCACATAGAAAAGGTGGGACATAGTCATGGGTGTAATGATCACAGCATTCCAACGGCAAGAGGGGAGGTGGAGACAGGGGACCCTCCTAAAGCTTGAGGACCAGCTAGCCTGCAGAATGTTGCATCAGCGTGATGAATGTATGAGACTCCATCTCAAAGCAGGTTGGAAGGAAGGAGAGAATGGGCTTCTGGAAAGCTGTCCTTGACTTTTACACGTGTTCCTTGACATGTGCACACACACACACACATATGTGCGTAGAAATGGTAACCAAAAGAAAGGAAAAAGAATAAATCATACCAGTAAGTGACACTTAGTCTTTTTTCTTATCTGTTGACACCGTGATATAAACCTTGAACATGTGACTTACATCACACTTACTGCCATCGTTTTCCTCTAAATGTCCAATTTTTGGTTCTTCTGAAAGTTATCTTTAAACTTTAGCCTTTGATATTCTAGCATCTCAATCTCGGTATGTCAACTTTGCACAGAATCAGTTAGTGAAAGCATTCTCTCCTTTCTATTATTCCTTTACTGCTCCCTAACCTCATCTTTTATTCTTGGGATAGCTTTCTTCTTTCATACCACGCTGAATTAACATTCTCTCTTTCTTTTACAGTGGTGAAGTCTTCTGCATTGGATTTATTGTTGACTCAAAAATTAACAAGAAAATGAAGCAAAAGGAGGCTCACGCTTTTCCTTACTCTGATTATGTTATCCTCAAGGCTCAGGCTTCTTTCCTCTTCTGGGACACAGTGGAAAGATCCACACCCTAACGAAAATAAAATGTTTCTAGTTTCGAGGTCATATGGGTATTCTTTTCTTTACGTCGCCCCTGTTAATTAAAACCACAAGATGGTTTTGTTTGCTTGATATTTGATCTAAGTCTTTCTTGGGTGTCTTTCTGTTTCCCTAGAGTGATGATTTTCTGTTCTGTATTCTCATAAAATATCATACCTTTACAGTGCTCTGATCTTTGTCTCGTTTTGTATACGTTTATGATTATCTTTTCCAGAGCCCAGCTGCCTCCCTAAGTCCTCGGCCTGCTTCATGTTAACTTCCCAGCTCACATCTGAGAATTCTCTGCCTTCTCAGTTGGGTTCTCTAGGGTCAGCTCTTTTCTCCCTCTTGCTCCACATTTTAGTGGTTTCTGTTGAGTAAAATGTAAGAGAAACTGCTTTGGGTTAGCCTCCTGCTCTGTCCCAAATGTGGAACAATGTGGAGTTTAATGGCAGCATGGGGCTTTTGTTGGTTGAGGGACACGTTATAGCCAATTAACCAAGTTGTAGTCAATTTATTGGTTTTATGGACTGCACTGTAGCCAATTAGGCTCTTCTCTGTGCCTTAGCTCTGCCTTTCTTTCCACAGTGTCTGATCACACTGCTAGGTGGAGTCCTCAGGACCTGCTGTGCTGATGGGAGATTCCCTGGTAAGCAAACTGAGTTTGCATTCTGCTATTTGGGTTTGTGTTACTTCTCTCAAATAAACTTTATTAACTTTAGTGATCTAAGAATAGATGAGGTTTTATACATCTCAGAATTTTTTATTCCGCCCAACAACCTTCTCACAGCGTGCTATGCGTACAACACTTAAGTCAAAAACTGTTCTGAGGGCCAGGGAAGCGGCTCACTGGTTAAAAGCACTTGCAGTTTTGATTCCTAGAACCCACATAAAGCACACGTCTATGATCTCAGCACAGCTTCTGCGAGATGCGAGGTAAAAACACACGGACCCCCGAGTATACATGGGGCGTCCCTGCCTCAAGAGTAGAAGGAGAGAAACATCTCCTGAAAGTTGTCCCTTGCCCACCACAGGTGTGCCTACACTGACGGACACCTACAAACATACTTCACTAATAATGGGCAGAGGAAATGGTGTTGTAGACAATTAGCTGACTGTCCCATTAACTGGAAAAATATGACAGATTATTTTTCTTCACTTCTAGATTTGTTTAATTGTTCTTAACGAGGTTTAAAGTCTTTAATCTTTGCAATCCTGAATTTTTATGCAAGTATTGAGCTACAAAGGTTTTGCCATTTCTGCTCAATAAGGCTGGCACTAGGTGGGTCCCACACCCACGGAAAAGGAACGCCTTTCTTCACCTTCCAGGTTTTTTTTTTTTTTAACTTGCTGTTAAACACACTCTTCCTTTCACTGTCTCTGTTTGTCATTCTCTAAGACTCAAACTTGGTTGACCAGAATCTTTAGATGGTCCTGCTGGCTCTGAGAGAGTTCTTTGATTTTATTCTTAGCTCTTTCTGTTCTGTGGGGAGAGGAGGAAGCTCTGACTGAATGCGTATTGTGGCCGGGAACTCGGTTGTGACAAGGACTCCATGGGATTGGCAGAGCCTTCTCTAGGACCGGTCTCGGTGGATTTACGGCATCTTCTTCTGGTCCAGGTGCAGATGTTTGTTGATGGTGTGTGCAGAAACCGTTGTCTGCTGCTTCCTGGATGACGGCAGCCTGAGACTGCTCCCCTCCAGAGCCCTCCTGCTGAGACCAGGACCGGGAAGAGGATGACAGCATCCCTTCCACTGAGATTCTCGGCGGTTGTGCAGTAGCTAGTGCACCTCTGTCGGACTGCACACGCCCCAGCCAACCTCAGATTTTCTGTACGTGTCTGTGTGTCTGCCCATCGCACCAACAGTCAGGTCAATCCCTGAGCCGTGCTGTGAAGGATAGAACATGTTCGTTCCATAATGCTCTGTGCCATTGTTATAATAACTCTTCAAGTCTGGCCCTATCAAGTAGAAGGGTTTTGATTGCTGCCCATTCTCTTCTGCTCTGCAAATGTTTCCCAGGCTAGCACTAGCGTCTGGTGGTGTTTCTTCTGCCTAAATGTGTCATGCTGTGCCTTCATAGCACACACCGGAAACCGCACTAGTTGTCCTTGCTGTCTGGTTGGCCTGAGCATGGTCAGCATGGCTCCGGTAGGCCTTGCCCTTCCCGCATTCCGTCTGCCTTGCTAAAAACTGTTAGACTACATTCTAAAGCTAGCTACCAAGGTCTAGTCCCTTATCTGGCCACTTCCTTTTCCTGAGGCTGACTACCAAGGCCCAGCTGTCAAAGTATTGAAGTCCAGCAATCAAAAGACCCGTCTGGGAACCCTAATTAACCTGCTCAATTAAAATTAAACACCTCATCCTAACATAGGGTTTCCCCTTTTACCTTTATAAACTGCCATTTTCCTATGTGCCATATCTGTCTCCTCTCTATCCAGAGGCAGCTCCCTTTCCTTCCTTGCTCCCTTCCCCCCCTCTCCCATCTCCTGTCATTGTCTCTTATTCCCTGCCCTTTGTCCCTCTGGGGCAAATAGAATCGCCTTTGTGCTGAGAACTTGGTCTTGGGGTGTCTGGTGCCCATATCTACCCTTCTACTTTCTCCTCAGGGAAGGGAGCTTCTGAACTGATAGTATGTCAGCACAACTTCTGGATGCCTCTCAGGACAGCCTAAAAACCCTTTCATGACCCCAAACTGCCATTATCTTATATTCATTCATGAGCAAGAGTTTGATTGGATGAGAAAATATATTTTCCCATTAATTTGCTCTTAAATATTTAAAGGCATTTTCGCATTGGAATTGGGGTCAAGGGGACACTGATATTGATTGTCCTTTGGGTAAGAGGTCTATTAGAAGAGTCACTAACACATTGGCAGAGAGATGGTTCTGAGGAGAGTTCAGGCCTATGTGGAAAAATGGGGGACTCCATTCATACAGGTTGCAGAGGCAGTAGGGGGATCAAAACCATGTGATTGAGGTGTAGTCCATAGTAGGCACTTGTAGTCAGGCTGTCTTTGAATTAGCTACAAGGATTGTTGTATAAAAGGGAGGATGAGTGCGGGTTGTATTCCAGGCACCCAGCTCCCAGCCCCCAGCCGCCGGCCTGCTCAGCCACTGGTTGCTTGTACCCAAAATAACCACATGAGAACTGTATTCATTTAAATACTGACTGGCCCATTATCATTAGCCTCTTCTTGGCTAGCCCTCACATCATAAACTAACCCATTCCTAATAATCCGTGTGTCACCACAAGGTAGTGACTTACCAGAAAATCTAACCTGCATCCATCTGCTGCAGGAGCATCATGGTGACTCTCCCACTTTCTTTCTTCCCAGAACTTCTGTTCTGTCTACTCCACCCACCTAAGGGCTGACCTATCTTACAAGCCAGGCAGAGTCTTTATTTAGCCAATGAAAGCAACAAAAATAAAGGACCCTCCTACAAAGGATGGGGAGGGCAAGGTTCTAGGAAGACAGGTTTCCTCAGTTCTCTGGTAACCACATTATAGTGGTTTGGGGACGTACCACAGTTCACCCAACATGGAGGAGCTTTACAAGGTGCCGTTGCCCTAAGTAACATTCTTTTTTTTTTTCTTTTTGCATGCCCCTCACATATTCTTTATCTAATATATACAACATGAGATTTATCATTTTAGCCATTTCTGTGTACAATTCAGTTACAACAAGTACATCCACACTGGTGGGTAATGACCACCATTACCGTTCGCAGAACCGTCTCATCCTATCATGTACAAACACTGCATCTTTATCCTGAAGCAGAGTAGGTACCATTGCTTCTCCTGGTGTTGCATCCTGAGCAGCATTCTGATATGGGACTAGAGGATGAACAAAAGACACTTACCGGATCCGGAGACCCCCAAAGGGGAAGAAGAGGAAGAATTAGTGGACCCCCCCTAACAACAGTGAAAGAGCAATGTGAGCAGCCGCAGGAGTGCATCAAGGCCTGGGAGCAGCCAGAGCTTTGTGATGAGCATGGTCTTCCCGCTCATAGATGGAGGACTGCATGGGTGGGGGAGCTCTCTGACATCTTATATGCCTGGGACCACTCTGTAGCCCACAAACTCTTTAACAGCTTAAAGTAAACACAGATTCATCTGTATTAGCTTTGCCCCAGGGTGCCAGGAAAAGTTCCTTGTGCTTCTCAACTATTTGTTTCTAATGTGTATCGTTAAGTTCTTGAGAGCCTCATTAATTATGGCAAGTAGCTTCTCTTCCATGTAATTAGCAATAATTCCACCTTAATAAACTGATCTGCACCAGGTGGTGGTGGCGCACGTCTTTAATCCCAGCACTCGGGAGGCAGAGACAGGTGGATCTCTGTGAGCTCGAGGCTAGCCTGGGCTACAAGAGCTAGTTCTAGGACAGCCAGGGTTTTACACAGAGAAACTCTGTCTTGAAAAACAAAACAAAACAAACAAAAACAGAAAACAAATAAACTAATCTGCAGGGAGGAAAAAGAACACGGTAACTGCTATACAGTAATTCTTGACTCTTCTTCTCTCTACTGCCTGCTGACCACTCTTGGGCCTCTGTGAATCTACCCATTCTTCATTCCTCAGGAAAACGACATCACACACTGTCTTATTTCACTTACCATCATTCTTTCAAGGTTTGTCCATGGCATAGTTAGCATCTATTAGAATTTTATTCCTTTGTAAAGTAGATTAACACTCCATTGTAAGCCTACACTGCAATTTCCTTCTCTGTTTACTTGCTGATAGACAGTCGGGCTGCTTCCCCGTTGCGGTTATCGTGACTGTTGCTGTGAACACCAGTGCACTTTCTGGTTCCTGGATTTGACTCACTGGGAGTATACCTAGAAGTGGAATTGCTGACTCAGACAGTGATTCTGCGTTTAGCTTTAGGAAGAACTGCCAAACTGTGATCCGCAAAGACTGTCCAATTTTACGCTCTGGCAACGTATTGAGGTTTTATTTCTTTATAGACTCATAGATGCTTATTTCCCCTTTAAAGATAACAGCCATTCTAATAGACACAAAGTAGTGTCATAGTGTAGGGATTTTTGACACAGTATCCCCATGCAGCACATGTTAGCCTAGAACAGACTTCTTGCTTCTGCTTCCTGAGTGCTGAGTTTTCAAGCATGCACCACTATACCTGGTTTCATGGTGTTTTCGTTTGGTTTCCCTAGTGTCAAATGATGCTGGGCTCCTTTCGTGAGCTATTGGCCATCAGTGCATCTTCTTGAGGGAATTGTCCGTTCACGCTCATTGTCTACCTAGGTTGGCCTCTCATTGCTGAGATTTAAGATTTGTTCACATATTTTGGATATTAATCTTATATGATACATGACTTATAGGCATTTACTCCTATTCTATTGGTTGTCTTTTAGCTCTAGAATGTGGTATTTGATACACAAAAGAGCTTTATTTAATGAAAATTGTCCATCCATAAAACTACTTTCTGATTTATTATCATAGAGGCTATCCTCCATGGTTCTTTTTCTTTTAGTAGTTTTGCAGTGTTAGCTCTTACATCTGAGTCCTTGATTTATTTTGCAGCAGTTTTCATGTTTATATAAAGATCCAAATGATCTCTTTTATATGTGGATATGCGGTTTTCCTATACATTTATCTGCTGTCCTGTTTATTCCCCCACTCAGCGGTCACAACACCCTTGTCAGAAATCAGCTGATGATATCTGTCCTGCTCTCTTGGTGTTGGTTTGTTTAACGGTGGTGAGGATTGAATGCAGGACCTCGTGGACATCAGGGCCCTGTTCTGTCACTTAGTGATCACATTGGCTGCTTTCCTATTGCTGTAACAAAGCACCATGACCAAGGCAACTTATAAAACATTTGATTGGGCTCAATGGTTTCAGAGGATTATGAAAGAATTATTTATATCAAAAGTGGGCATCATATCATATTGGTGTATTAGCTTAGCTTTAAAAAGTTATACTTCTGACTTCTGGAGAACCTTCGTGTTAGAATTTTCCCTTTTTATAACATTACATTCTTGTCTTTAGGAAAGCTACATATTTTTTCTTATCTTTTAAGTCATTTTTTAAGTATTATCCTCTGTTTTTATCAGAGTTTCTGGATGTTTATAACTCTATATTTTGTCTTTTTTAAATATGTTTTGTTTATCCATATTGGAATATTCTCTTGAGTGTTGGTTCTTGGTGTTTTCAAATGAAGGTATTAAAGTGTTGCCTAAAAGGTCTGTATGAGATCAGTGATTGTCTCTTCTCGTCTCCCTTATGGGATAATAAAATAATAAACTTGTTTTTTTTTTCTTAATTCAAGCGTCACTATGAGATATTTTCCTCCCTGTCCCCCCACCCCCTGCCATTTAGATGGCCATCTCCTGGAGTCTAGAAACCCTGTTTTATGTTTCCATTCTCTTCGACATCTATCTTCTTGCTACTGTAAGGACTAACTAATGTTTATTGGTTTGGTGCTGCTGCAATACCAGAACAAGAAGTAAAAACTCAAGCAATTGCTCTTTTCTATCGAAACAAGAAGTGTGGAAATTCCCACCTGAACCGACTGGCCCCTTTTCAGATACAGAGCTACCTTCAAAATGCATATATTTGCCTCAGAAACCCACCAGCGGCTTCCCCTGCTTTCTTTTTTGCAGTTCACCTGGGCACCTTCCTGGGGCTCTGGCTCTAGCTGTCCTTTAGCGTGGTCTCACAGATTAGTCCTAGTTTCTCCTCTCATCCCAGCTCTTCCAGCTGAAAGAAAGCTGCTGGTTAGCAGAAATGGAAACTTCGGTCTTTTTTTTTATTCAGAGGCTAACACAGGATGTGATGCATGCTTTGATTCCTGTTTTGTTTTGTTTTAAGATGAAAGAAAAAAAGAAGCCTTAGTGAAAAAGAGAGAGTTGCTTAGGAAATGTCCTTACTGTTAGCCAAAAAGAATAGTCTTATTTTGCATTCTAGATATAGAATTAAACGCTAGCTAAGAAATTGAATAATGCATTTTCATTTCTTTACAAGAAAGTAAATAGCCTGTTGTTTGTAACTATGATAGGTCGTCTGGGAAGCCGAGAAGATAGCTGTCCTCTACCAGGCATCGGAGGAAGCTGGAGCGTGTACAGAGGCCGAGGAGACAAAGGTTCTGTTTCTCAGGAACATGGAACTGGATCAATGAGAAAGTCATAAACACTTAACATAGGAAGCCACTTGTCCCCAAAAGTATCCACTTGGAACAGCCCTTTCCCCTTATTTGGGAAATACAGGCAACAATGTCTAGATTAGGAGAGATGACCTCTATAATACATGCAACAATGTCTAGATTAGGAGAGATGACCTCTGTAATACACGCAACAATGTC
>JAQHUG010000006.1:9274308-9330595 GCA_028555095.1 Dicrostonyx torquatus | reverse complement strand
TTAGGAGAGATGACCTCTATAATACACGCAACAATGTCTAGATTAGGAGAGATGACCTCTATAATACATGCAACAATGTCTAGATTAGGAGAGATGACCTCATAATACACACAACAATGTCTAGATTAGGAGAGATGACCTCTAAGAATATATAGCGAGCTTTACAAACTCAGAGAAAGATGCCTTTCTATCAGGGCTGGTCAACCAAAGCCTCTAGAACAGCTGGCCTCAAGCTGCGGGTTGAGACTCCTTTGGGGGCCAAGGGTGTGTTTACTTCTTTCATAGGCATCGCCTAAGACCATCCTAAGCATCAGATATCCACATTGCCATTCAAACAGGAAAATTGCAGTTATGAAGTAGCAACAAAAGTAATTTTATGCTTAGAGGTCATCACAACATGAGGAATTGATTAAAGGGAAGGTGGAGAAGACCTGCCCTAGAAGACCATAATAGGGAAGCATTAACTGGACCAGTAAAGCCTTTGCAGGCAGGTGAACAGGGATTTTCATGGTAGGGGAGGCATAAGCAAGAGGGGGATTTTTGGAAGGACATCACATGCCATTATACTGTGTTCCAGTCTGTAGACAAACCAAAGCATTTATTCACTGAAGAATCACAACATCCCTTTGGGCTGTTTTCTTAAACATTTATTTATTTGTGTGTGTGTGTGTGTGTGTGTGTGTGTGTGTGTGTGTGTGTGTGCACGTGCATGCGCACGCACCCTTGCATGTGTATCTATGTAAGCAACTCATATGCTGTGGTACAGGTGTGGAGGTTGGAGGATAACTTGTATGAGTTGTTTCTGTCCTTCTACCCTGTGGTTGCTGGGGATGAAACTAGAGGTAGCACCTTCACCGGCTGAATCATCTTGCCAGCCCCTCTGAAGACATTCCTAAGGCAGGCTTCGGAACATGGCATCTTTCCAGAGTCTGCCTCCTATGTGTGGGGATTTTTACATAAGCTTGCCTGTCAGGTGACTCTGGTTACTGTATTCAGTGTCTGTTCCTGTGCAGCCTTGTAGATGAACAGGGCTGGCCAGATTTGATGCTGGCTTCTAGGACTGTCTTTGGCACTCCCTTGGCCCCTGTGCTCTGTAGCTTTCCGGACAAGCTCATGTTAGTTAGAATGTGCCAGTCCAAGACCCAGAGTCCAGGTCGACTGTAAGATGCCATCTCCTTCACCTGTGCTGCAATTTGACAGGAAGAAAATAGAAAGTACGCTACGGATGGGTTGGCTGGATGAGGGTCTGTGAGCGTTGCCCATGATAGAGTGTTCAGAGTTTGCTCTACAGGGATGCCTTTGGGTCAGAGAGTAGAGTGTTAGTACAGGCGCTCATGAGTTTATGATCCCAAGGGATTTGTAGCCTCAGCCTGTCTCTAGGACAGAGGCTCATGTCTCCGGTCGGCAGATCTTTGTGACAACCTGAAGAACCCTGTTTTCTCTGTCCTTGATGGGAGCCGCTGTTTTGTTGTTTTCCAGGGCCGGAGATCAAGCCCAGGGCCTTGTGTATGATATCCGAGCACTGACTACTCAGCTACCCCTGCGGCCCAGCTGCTACTTTTCCACTCTCAATGGTCGTCGGTCTCTTTTCTCTTAGCCCAGTCTTTTTGTAAACATGATGTAAAGCAACCAGTTAGCTGTCACATTTCAGCACTCCCTTCCTGAGGTCACTTACCTTTGAGAGCCTTCTTTCTAATTAGACCTCATCTGCAGGACAGCTGTGCCCTCAACCTGCTTTTTCCTGCCTTTGCCGAACTTTGTCTCATTGATCCCGTCCAAACATTCTGCCTTCTAGCTGGACTGAGCTATTAGCTGCTCCCGAGCACACCCAGGGTCTAACTGTTCTCTTTTCCTGGCTGGGCGTTTCTGCAATCAGAAGGCCCTTCTTGCCCTCTCTGCTTGGAGAAAACCTACCAATCCTTGAGGGCCTAGTTCGTGGTCACTTTTTGTCTGAACCTTGTTTGAGGTTCCTGCCATGGTAAGGTCTATTCCCATATTGGCCCATAACCCTTACCACCCCCTGCCACATGTTGTTGATATGTCTATGGATTGTATCAAGCAGGGACATGAAGTATGGCATCTTTGGCCTCGTCATTGGGGCCTAACCTTAGCAGGCAGGCCCTCTTCTCTCATGTTGGGGGCATGGATCTATATGAATTGAGATCAACTACTCCAATCCTCTTTCCTTATAGAAAGTGTACTCCCATGCTGTCATGTTTATGGTTGGATACTTTATCCACAGATCATAATTTATTTCTTTGATTTTGTATCGATGGACCAGTCTCTATGTGTTACTTTCTTTAGTTGATTTTAAGTTTTTAAAAACTGTTACATGTATTTACTTGTGCATGTCTGTCTGTGTGTGTGAGTGAGTGAGTGTGTGTGTGTGTGTGGATGCGCGCGCACATCCACACCATGGTGTACACGTTGAAGTCAAAGGACAATTTACAGGAATCAGGTCTATCCTCCTGCCATATGGATTCTGGGGATCAAACTCTGGTCTTCAGACTTGGCAACAAGGGCTCTTACCCACTGAGCCATCTCACTGGCTACTTTATTTTTTTTTTATAAAAACATTGCTAAAATCAAGCAATGTGGCAATGAATAGCATGGAATAAAATGCATGATATCCATGTCTTCTTGTCCCATAAACTCCTAAAATAAATGTCAGCCAAAAGATTTCTCCTGATATTTTATTTTTCAAACAAGATTTGTAGATGGGAGACTTTGCTACCTCAGCTTTCTTATTCTTGTGTATTTTATATGCCAACATATGTACTTCATATCCCAAATTACAAAGAGCCTCCAGACGATTTGTGGGGGAATATTTTACGAGATCAGAAGCGCTGTGTTACACCAAACTCCACACACGAATACCCATAAATGTGACATACTAGAGAAGGTCTGGTTCACCTGCTGTTGGGCCCAATCAAGGACGACAGTTATTAGAAAGGAAGGAAACGAGTCTTGGAATGAACCCAGCTTCATTATCATCAGGTACAAGGTCAAGCCCCAGGTCTACAGTCTGCCTGTTGAATCTGTGCCCGAAGGGCTTGATTATCCTGGTCTGTTTCTAAATGGGGTGCACTGGCGAACTGTTCAGACAAATGGAAACTTCAGAACTGTAGGCGATGGTATCATCTAAAAATGCTCTATTGGTCTAGCTGCTTGTGGTAGGGTCCAGTTCTTGGTATCAGGGTCAGCAACAGTCTTAACAAAACCCCAACACTACCAAACTGGCTAGGAACCAAATATCCAAATCCATGCAAACCATTCCACAGCCCCTAGAGCTAGATTCCAAGAATTCAAAAACTGAAGCAGCCAGAGCTGGTGGGGGAGAAAATTAACTGGGGGCGTGAAGTGAATGACGAATGACCGTTGCCAGGTTTGCTAGGGACCCTGGGCAAATAGTAAGGGAACTAGAGTAGGAAATGGGGCTCGCCTGTCTGTATTTGTCAACACTGATTTGTGCGGCAGTTGAATCAAGCTTTTTCTGAGTTTGACAGAAGAGCCTGGAATTTAAACTCAAGATCTGGTTATAAATGTGGGGCTTTTACCTGGAGAGAAACAGATTTACACATTGGTCTAAAGCACAGAAACTGGAGTCAGTGTGTGGTGATTGTTGTGCTGTAACAAAGAAAGCCTGTCTGAAGATCAGAGTGCAGAGCTAGCCACATTAGCCACAGAGGCCAGACAGCGGTGGCACACACCTTTAACCCCAGCACTCACGAGACTGAGGCAGATAGATCTCTGTGAGTTCAAGGCCACCCTGGGCTACACGAGACTGAATCGGTCTAGAAGAGAAACAGAGCTCACACCTTTGATCCCAGCACTAGGGAGGTGGAGACAGGAGTCATGTGGCTGGATGGAGAGAGGAATACAAGGCGGGAGGAGGCAGGAGCTTAAGGCATTCAGTCTGAGGACTTGTGGAGACAGTATAACCCATTCGGTCTGAGAATTTCTTAGAGGTAAGAACTAGCGGCTGGCTGCTCTGCTTTTCTGATCTTTCAGCTTTCACCCCTAATATTTGACTCCGGGTTTTTATTATTAACACCAATTAGAATTTGCCCTACATCAGTAATTAAGCAATGTCCCAGGAACATTATCCACAGGTGGGCTTCTGTGTGCTGTTCGGAGTATGCCTTTCCACATTTCTCTCTTGGTCCTCACGCCTCTCTTTTATGTCTGCTTGACCTGCAGCTCGGCCACGAAGACCCTTTCTGTGGCTCCAGTTGAAAGGTGTGTTTTCTGGCTCCGCAGTGTTCTTATTTTAGAGCCCGCATTTGTTTGTACCGTATTTCAGAAGCTCTTTAGTGGGTCTTTCACAACACGTGTTTCTGAACACACTGTCCATGTGGCGTGCTTATTGCATTCTCCCTGCCTGTTTGACTTCATAACAACAAAGATCCTTGTTAGGTCCAGATCTGGTTCTCTCATTCCCTAAAACAGTATCTGGCCTAGGCTGTGCATTTCATAAATAACCACTGAACAAATAAAATGCAAGAAAACTTTAATCCCAATTATTAACAAAAACAAAAACAAAGTGCTTTGATTAGTTATCTGAATTAACCCATCACCTGACTTTGTATACAGCCACTGGGGCTCAAACTCTGGTCAGACACTTTACTGATGGCTCCATCTCTCCGTCTCTTTTCCAGTTTGCTGGTGTACTGATGTTTCTTCTCCGTCCTCAACTGAATAATCTGAATACACAGCCATTACTGCTTAGGTGATTCGGCGCTCTTTTACCATCCTCCCTCCCCGCCCCAGGGTCTTTTACCTAACACCCCACCCCCACCGCCTCCACAGCACGGTCTCCTTCTCTTAGCCCTAGAACTGGCTTCAAAGGCATGATTCTCTTTTCTCAGTTTCCAAGGTGCTAGCAAGAAGTGTATGGCCCTGTGCCTGGCTGGTCCCTTCTTTTGACCTCAAGCCAGATAAATAGACCGGCTCAGTCTCTTGTGCCTGAGGACCAGTTCCCTCTGACTGATCCCAGGACAAGCCCCAGATCTCACTGCTCTTCTCACAGAGAGCACACTTGGTAACCTAAGATCATGCTTGGTGCCCCAGCAGATCCAGGACAAGGTTTTTAATCAAGTGGTTTTAATTTTTTAAATATTTTATTTATTTATCTATCTGTGCTTTATGTGCGCATTTGCCTGTGTGAGGTTGTGCCCCTGGAGCTGGAGTTACAGACAGTTGTGAGCCACCGTGTGGGTGCTGGGGATGGAACCCGGGTCCTCTGGAAGAGCAGTCGGTGCTCTTAATCACTGAGCCACCTCTCCAGACCCCTCTCAAGTGGTTTTAAAGAACTTTCCTTGTTCCTTTTGGTGTTTGACTCAGTTCACGCATTTTCTTGTTTTAACTGGAAATCTACGTGGGGAAGTTACTGGGATGCGTCACAGCCGTCTGGGGCCAGACGTTTTGGTTTGGCTCTGACCCTAGGATGGTAGATTTCCTGTGGTCTTTTCTCCACCATACACCCAATGTACTTAGAGTCACTGGTGACCTCTGCAGCTGCGTTCATGGACTCTCTTTCTCTTAATTCACCTGATCCTTTTTATCTGTTTTCAGCATCACTGCCACTGTCCTCCACAGAAGCTTTTCACAGCCCTGGGACCTATTAGCTCTACATCTGGCTCCAGTGACAACCCACTACCTCTCAGATGAATGGATTCATAAGCATGTATCTAGGCTAGTGCCTTTCTGCAGCTAAAACGGGATGGCCGTCCTCCACCCATTCTGCAAAGTTGGCTCCTAGACTCCCCCACCCCGCCCGCTCCTTCAGTTCTGTATAAGCAGCTGGAGGCTGCGGGGAGTGCAGAGAAGGGAAGAACAGCTTGTCTGAAATCGCCTGAAATCTCCATCATTAGCATTAGCAACTGCACCAGATCAACGCGGCCCTAATAGCTAGAATGGTGACCCAGAAAGTCTGCAAAAATGCATATTTTTGCATCCACAACATGATGGGAAAGAGCAGCCGCTTTACACTTACAATATTAGACTCAGGTACCCAGTCATCACCGGAGAGTTAATTAGTGTGCGTGTGCTCACACACACACACACACACACACACACACACACACACACACACACACACACACACTTCAGACAGGCAGAGAAGATGTAAATGCATCTGTTTCTTTTCTAAACCCTTGATCTGTACCCCCATGTCTCTCACTGAGATATGGAAGTGTCTCCTGCTCAGGGAGATGCTGGGGGTGGGGAGTGCTGGCTGTGCAACCATGAGGAACCGGATTTGGATCCCCAGCACCCACATAAAAGCTAGATGCAGTGGCAGATAAGTTGAGCCGATGGCCAGCTAGCGGACCTGAGACATGAATCTCCAGGCTTGGTGAAAGATTCTGTCCTAACAAGTAAGATGGACAACAATAAAGGAGACACTCACCCATGACCTCTGTGCTTTACATGTGTGCTTTGGGGACTGCACACACATATACATGCACACTCAGAAATGATCTATTATCACCCAGAGCTGTGTCCCCTTATGGCTGAGCACTCTGAAGTCACTTGTCTTCCACCCTGTGACCCGTTGTGAGTCCCTGCTTTAACCCCCAAGACTCTTCCCTGATGGCCGAGGGCTGCACTGTCTATGACTACAGAGAGCGCACTCAGAGAGCAGTTGACACTGTGTCATTATAGCCATGTAATAGTAATAGGTCCCTGCCTGGAGTCCACGAGCACCACGGTCATAAACTGCCGTGAGTTTCCTACTGTGGAGCTTGCAAGGATCCCCTTTTAAAAAATATAATATTGTTTGCTCTTTGAAAATTTCAATCATATTCACCTCTTGCTCCTCCATCCAACTCTTCCCAAATGCCCTGTCCAATTTCATGTGTTCTGTTTTTTTTAAGTAATCAAGTCCAATTATCTGTACATTTGCTTTAAAAATAATTTTAAAAAGAAAGGGTGTTGTAAAATCATTTCTGTTATCCCCTTAGACTCCCCCTTATCAAAGAGTTCAATAAATGTTAATTCATTGTTTCTTGCTGCTCAATAAGACCCAATAAATAACACCTCATTTCCTCTCCTGAGTGATGAATACATTTAGGGATTTAATGCTGAAAATGGAGGTCAAGGGGGCTGGAGAGATGGCTTAGTGGTTAAGAGCACTGACTGATCTTCCAGAGGACCTGGGTTCAATTCCCAGCATCCACATGGCTGCTCACGACGGTCTGTAACTCCAGTTCCAGGGAATCTGACACCCTCACACCAATGCACAATAAAATAAAGTTCAATAAATTATTAAAAAAGAAAATGGGGGTCAAAATGTCACCGTTGTTACTAACACTTTGGTGCTGCAGAGTGTGTTATCTGTTTCTGAACAAGTGACTTCCTTGTGCGAGACACCAGTAGACAGGCTTACCTAGTCACAGGCAACCGTGACACCAGTAGATGGGCTTACCTAGTCACAGGCGACCATGGATGGAGGCCAGACTGTCCCTGAGTGGATGCTCTGTGGACAGAAACTCTGTTCTCCGGTCTGGAAGCCCAGCATGATTCATGCTCATAACAAATGCAATAGTCACAGCCAGTCCAGGGTCACCTCAGCGGAAGGTGACCAAATGCCGTCTGGTTACCAGAAACATCCAGGCACACTGATCACACTGAATTCACATACATGTACTCCCAGCCCCAGGAGTCAGTGCATACATACCTGTTAGAAGCCAGCTCTCCAGCAGTCACCTGCCAGCACAGATCACAAGATGCTTAATTTTTCCAGACACCACCCCCTACCCACAAACTGGGGTGTCTCATAACCTATGAGCATGGCGAGGGGTCTAAGTACTCCAGATCCCTGGCCCTGACTGGAATACTACCTCTAAAATTCCCCTCAGACTCAACCAATTGACTGGGTGGTGGTGATGGCGCACGCCTTTAATCCCAGCACTTAGGAGGCAGAGGCAGGCGGATCTCTGTGAGTTCGAGGCCAGCCTGATCTACAGAGTGAGTTCCAGGACAGCCAGGGCTGTTGTACAGAGGAACCCTGTCTCGAAAAAACAAAAACAAAATAAACAAAACAACCCTCAACCAAAGTAAACCTCTTTGCTGGCAAATCTGTAAGCATTATGGTCTCTATTGCCCTAAGACATTTCCAGCCAACCTAATGCTGAAACATGCTCTGCTATTGTCTACTACTAGTTACGGTTTTCTCTTATTTCCAATTGTTTTCTTATGCTGTTTGTTGTGATAAATGTTTCCATGGCAACATGAGCTGAGCTCTGACATAGTGCAATTCTCACACGAGTTCATGTTCTTCACGATACACTTTTACATACGGAAAGGCTAGGTTTGTGCACATCTACACGTTCACATACACATACACGTGTGTGCATACGCAGTGTTGATTTTTTAAAATTAACATCAGAAGCACTGAAACTATGGTGAAAAAAAACGAGGTGTTTGGAGAACACACATATTTATCATGCAAATGATGTTCTGCATAGTCACCGAATTTTAAGTTTATTTTCTGAATACAAAACCACATTGTATACATTTATAAAGACCTCAGAGACAATCTGGGCTAATATGACTAGTGTATGAAATTATTATATAGGATTGAAGAGGCGTGCTCTTAGAAACATTTTAATGTTTAAGTTGCTTTTGAGAATTGTCAGCTAGTGAATAATTAAAATGCTGTTGGAATAGATTCAAAGCCAATTAATTTGGATTCAGAATTTTTTTAATTGTAAGAAATCTATGACTGCCAACAAGGGCAATTAATATATTTTTATTTGCGAGCTGAAACAATTCACTGTGAGTCCCAAGATATGCATTTTCTAGAATGCAACGATTTAGCTTTCACGTTCACACTGGAAATGTGATTTTAACAATAAACGAATCCAGTAATGGAATGCAGGGAGACACTGCATCATCACAATGACCTATGCTATGCTTTGTCATTTTTCATATAAATTCTACAGCTCTTTTGCCCTGTTTCTGGACCTTGATGTATTTGAAACCATTATGCAGGTCATAGTTCTGTTCCCTTGGAATGAGCTGATTTATGAATTTCAGATAATTCACTTGATATTTTTCTATCAACTTAACTGGTTATTTGTTGAAAGCAATTCACCCGCCCACCATCCTGGCCAAATTCTGACATGCTGGAGACAGCGTTGTTGGTCTGTGTTTCTCTGCCACCTTATCCCTGAGTCCCACATCTGGAGGACGGACCTGTGCTAGTACATATCTAGTCTGCTGTGCTGCAAAGGCCTTGGGGCGAGGTTGGCTCTGTTCTAGGGACCCCCCTACCATCCGGTACACCTTCTCATGGTGTCCTTTTGCCCTGGATTCCCTTGTGTGCTACTTTTCTGGGTGATTCTCCCAGACTTAGTCCTGCCAACCTCTCAGTTCCATGCAGCCATAACAGCGGTTGTGCTTGCATGGACTGGACTGTCCCCAAAGGCTCGCACGCAAAATGCTCGATCAGCAACACAGTGCTGCTGGGAGTTGGTGGGGCCTTTAAGAGTTGAGGCCTAGTGGGATATCCTTGAGTCACTGCTCACGTAAACCCAAAGGGAATGGTGGGTTTACAATTGTCCTTTTCTTCCTGGCCTTGAAGTTAGAGCTTTTGCTCTCCCACACCCTTTGCCACCGTGCACTGCCTTACCACAGGTCCAAAGCAACATGGCCAGCGAATCTTGGATTGAAGTCATCAAAGCTGTAATCCAAAATCAACGTTTTTTTTTTTTTTTCTTTATAAGCTGTGAGTCTGGGTACTTGCTCTAGTAACAGGACGTTGACTACAAAGATGAAGTCCATTCGTGGCTTACAGTATAAGGCCACTCGGGAAAAAATCCAATTCTTTTTTACAATGGAGGTGTTGAAAGACCCCCGAGTGGGGCAGTCTTCCAGTCAGGAGAGACCCTCCCAAGGAACAACGAGTCCACACAGATGCAAACAGCAAGAGGCTTTATTGATTGGGCGGGTACCCGGGCGTTAGTCTCTCAGGAGGACTAGCGCACCCGGCTTAGGGCAGGGGGTCCTTATATAGCGAAAAGCGATTAACAGAAGCGAGATGCATGGTTTTAAGGTTATAATTGGACAATTCAAATGACAAGGTTATGATTGGACAATTCATATGAGGCTGGGGGCTAGGGTTTCTCGGTACTCCCTGGGGCTTTTCCAGGAAGTTATATGGGCTAGGGGTTATCATACACCCTGGGGCTTTTCCAGGAACTCAGATAGCTTCTCCCCATATCTAAGTTTCTGGAGGTTCGAGCGCCCAGGTGGCTAACCATAGATATCCTGCCTGGCCTCATGCCCTTGTTCTATTCTTTCTAAATGTCAAGCCTTGCAAAATGGCGTTATTGCTGCTTTAGCTTACCTTAGAGGAATGGGGGAGGGGGTCTTTCAGTGTTACTTTTGAAAGACATAGTTGGCTAAATAAATATACTCTCCCTATAAGCAACAGATCAACTAACTATAATATCTTTGATCATTATGATAAGAGTACTTGTATTTTAAAAATACAGTCAGTGCTCCATCCCATACCTAAATACAATACCTAACTTTTGATTATTAGGTGAATCCAAAGCCTCAAGAGATAGTTACACTTCTTGTCCCTAAGCATCCAAGCAAATACACATGAAGATAATTGAAAACAGCCTAGTGAACTTGTCGTATACCTTGAAACAAGGCTCTTAGTTAATTGTCGATGCTAACTGAAGATAAGTTATTGGTAATATAGACCACTAACTTTGTTGAACTGAAATATTCAAGTCCCTAAAATAATTGTTCTGCTGAATGTAAGAGACGAATTATTTTAATATTTATTTTACTTACTTAGCAAAAGTGTGTGTGAGCACGTGTCTCTGTCATGTGTCTACAGGAGTATGTGCACGTGGAGACTGGAGTTTTCTGAGAGAGTCTCTCGGTGAACCTGGAGATCACCTGTTTGGGCTACATTGGCTGGATGGTGTGAGTGAAGGGGCTAATCATCACGGAGATCCCAGATGCTCAGTGCCACACCTGGGTGCTGGAGACCTACAGGCAGGTCCTCATGTTTGTGAGGCAAGCACCGTGATGACTGAGCCATCCCCCAGCTCATATTAGCTCTTATCATATCTAACAGCGGGTCCAGTTATTCAGGGTCCGAAGAGGCTCCTACCTGAAAATCATGGGCGAGAGAAAAGAACGAGACCAAGCAAAATCTCTCTTGTCAAGGTCTCCCTTTATTAGGGAACAAAGCCAAATATATATAGCCCAGAACTGTGGGGCTGGTTCTTGAGGTGGGTGTCGAGTCAGAGAGCCGGGAACTGGGGGTAATAAACACCTAGTTAGCTAACTAGCATACCTATGCAAACATTCCTTTGTGGAATGCTAATTAAGGAAGAGGGGAATCTCTGTAAATCTCCTGGAGGCAATGGCTTCCTTATCTTTGTAAATTTCCTAGAGTCAAAAATCCTATCTGGCTCTGTTAAACATTCTAAGTTAAAGGCCTTTGATGACCTTCTGTAATTATTAGGGCGACTGGTCCCTGACATATCTGTAATTATTAGGGCGAATGGTCCCTGACATATCTGTAATTATTAGGGCGAATGGTCCCTGACACATGTACACTGTCGTTTGCTGTCTGCTCAATTTACTGCTGGACGTTTAGCCTGCTAGTCTCCTGATAAGATATGAGCTGCCATAATGTCTAGGAAAGACTGCTTCATTAGTGACCCAAGACACCAGCGCTTCTCTTTCTTTTCCCAGTAGAGGCCATGGGGCAGCCGCCTCCTCTTCCTAGTGCTTCCGAATCTTCTTTAAGCTTGCAAAAAAGCCTGCGTATCAACTAGCTGTCCACACGGGTTTCCAGCCTGGTAAAAAAAAAAAAAAAAAAAGTCTTTCTCAGAGTCATACAGAAGTTTGGTCGCAGAACTGAAAGTTTAAGGTGACGGAGCTCAAGTGAGGGCTTTTCCTCTTGGTCGCAGGTGAACATTATTAGAAACACGGGACATTATTAGGAAACGGACAGATATTGCTTCAACATCATCAATCTGTGTCCTTTTCCACCTGGAGGGCACCCACGCCAATGCGCGAGTACACGTGGAAAGAAACAATCATCCTGTCAGGGTACCTCTTGTCCCCTTTACAGTAACTCTGAAATCCCAGAGGATTCAGCTTTTGGGTTGTATTGTGTTTTGACAAATCACTCAGAAGGCTGCCAGAGATAATAATCTCCCCCCAAGGAACCACATATCTCGCCTGGCTGCTTTCTTCTTAAAGTGGAAGGCAGGAAGCGTGAGCCTGGTGTAACTCCGCCTCTAAAAGTTAGCCCAGACACTAATGGGAACAACTCTCTAGCAATTGTTTTCATGCTGGCATCAACACTTAGATTTTTGTTTTGTTTTGTTTTGTTTGCTTGTTTTTTGTTTTAAGGTAAGGGCTCTGATATGTTGCCCCTGCTTGCCTGGAACTCACAGTTAACCCAGCCTGGTCTAAACTGTGGTTCTTCATTCCTCAGGCTCCTGAGTGTTGCCATCTCAGGTGCATACATCCACACCCACCTCTGATTCACATTTTTTTTTTCTTAAAGACTTGGGATGTAGTTCAGTCCAGCTTGCCTGGCCTGTGCAAGGTTCTGGGTTCAATCCCCAGTATTGTAAAGCAAAGCAAAGCAGAATCAGATGTTGTCATTCAGAAACACAAAAGCCAGTTGTCCATTGGCCATGACCTTTAAACATGGCAGGGAGTAATTTTTGCACAGCCTCAACCATCACTGCGGAAAACAACAAGAAGAACTCTCAACTACTGTTGAGCTAAATCAGACTGCTAATCCATTGCAGCAGAAGGTGAGAATCCGCCGCTGGATCTCAATCCTAACTACACATGTCTCATGGTAGCAAGTTTTCTCTGGGGCCAGACATTCACTGACTCCCTGCATTCATGGCACGAGCTCAGTGAACTCTCACAATGACCCCAGGAGATGGCTCCTATTTTTACCCTCTGTTAGAAATAGGAAAACACAGAACTTAAGGGACTTATCTAAAGTGATGCAGCTGGCAAGTGGCCATTATTGGTACCCTTTGCTGTTAACGTTCATCTCAACAGCCACAGTGAAGTCTCATCAAAACCATGACATACCTTTCTGTGAGTCAGCGCACTCTGGTAGAGTGACGTGGTCCACGTGACAAGCTAATACTTAGTGTCACCCATGTGTCCAACCATAACTTTGATATCCAAGTGCTGAGTTATTTTTCTCTTCCATGCTGAGCCATATGGAAATACAGGGTAGCCTTACCTTTTGGGAACTGTTCTCTGCACTATTCTTTCTAAGAGAAGCTACAGGTTTAAGGGGTGGGGGAAAGTCTGAGACTTCCAGGTTAAAAATGGTGTCATAAAATGAATTCCTCTAAACTGAAACTTTCTGTTCCTGAGGGAATATCCTTAAGGCCATGAAGTTCTGGAGGAAGGCTTGTTAAGATGCAGAAAGTAGGCAACTGGCAAGTCTCAGGAAGTTCCCGAGAGTGAGCAGATGCACAAACCCCCCTCCACCCAAGGATATGGTAGCAGTAAGGTCTGCTGAAAAGAGATTCTGCAACCTGATGAGCTGCTTACAAACTGGCCAGGTTTCTAGCTTTCATGAATCATGACCCATGCCAAGGAGGACTTTCATGGCTGCCACTGAGTTGTTCCTGTTAGTAATCCCCCATCCGTATTCCTGGGAGTAACCCAATAAACTCATTGGTTCACCAAGTTGGACTTTGATAGTATTGTTACCAAAAAGGACTATTGGTCTGTTGTCAGCTCCCTATATGGGGTGTGAGTAGATATTTGTCTCCCCAGAATAGCATCACACAAGAGAAGGTGAACTAGAAGCTTCCTCCTTGTAACACTGAGTGAAAAATCAGAATAGCAACAGACAGACTATGGATCGAGGGAGGAGGGAAGACAGGGAGGGAGGAAAGAAGGAAGAGCTTTGGGAATCACAAAACATGGCAAGATAGCTGAAAATCCCAGAAAAATATGTTATGTTCTTAGCTCCAGCATCTGAAAACTGATGTTGCTGGAAGAAAACAGCTAAATACTTAGAGATACAGGCATAGGTCAGGACTTAATGAAAATAATTTTAATAGAAACAATGGAAATATTATAAAGAATTGGCCAAAGTGACTGCATTAAATTAAAAATCTTATGCATATCCAGGTTGTGAAATCCCCCTACATATGGTGGTTTGAAGGAAAAAGTCCCCAAAGGGAGTGGCACTATTAGGAGATATGTCCTTGTTAGAGCAACTGTGGCATTATTGAAGAACGTGTGTCACTGTGGAGGCAGGCTTTAAAGCCGCATATATGCTCAAGCCACACTCAGGAAGACAGTTCACTTCCTGTTGCCTTTGGATCAAGTTGTAAGGACTCTCAGCTACAGCACCATGTCTGCCTGCATACCGCCATGCTTCCTGCCATGGCATTAATGGATTGAATCTCTGAGCCACCCCAATTAAATGTTTTTCTTTATAAGAGTTGGCATGGTCTTGGTGTCTCTTCATAGCAATAGAAACCCCAAGACACTAGCTGTCAATCAACAAATGTTTAGATATAGAAAATGTGGTGTATGTGTGTGTGTGTGTGTGTGTGTGTATGTGTGTGTGTAGCTGTAAAGAACAAAGTGGTGTCATTTGTAGGAAAATGGAAGGAGCTAAAGACCATCGTGGTAAGTGAAAAAGCCAAACAGATGAAGACAAACATTGCGTGTTTCACTGCATATGCAGGTTCCAGATTTAAAATCTACATGAACACACACATACACAGAGAGAGAGTAAAAGAGAGAGGACATGAATATAGAAGTAGTCCCAGTGGAGGGAAGATCTGACCAAGACAGAAAGAGATAACATGTAAGAGTGGGTAGGAGGGGATGGATATGAGCAAAAAAGCTGATATTTGATATATGCATATAAAGATGCCATAATGAAGCCCCCATCTGCATAATAAATACATAATAATTCAAAATTAATTTCAATATATTGAAGAAAAGATAGATAGATAGACAGACAGACTGACAGAGAGAAGAAGAACAGCCTGACTTTGGCAGGTATGTTGGCAGCTATTGCCTGAAAGGCACACAGACGTCCTGAGTCCTTCAGTACCCTTCTCTCTTTTTTTTTTTTTTTTTTCGAGACAGGGTTTCTCTGTGGCTTTGGAGCCTGCGCTGGAATTAGCTCTTGTAGACCAGGCTGGTCTCGAACTCACAAAGATCCGCCTGCCTCTGCCTCCCAAGTGCTGGGATTAAAGGCGTGCGCCACCACCACCCGGCCTCAGTACCCTTCTCACGCCTCTCCTGAGGAACTATTTGATTGTCCACTCAGGCCTGAACTTCCCCATCGCAGTAATGATTTGAAATGACTAAACATTTCACCCCCTGAAAGATAGCTTCCTTGTCTGTGCAGTGTGTGTTAAACACAGAACTTTGCCTGTCAAGTATCAACCCACAGCCACCTAATCCCCCCAGCACAGTGACCGACGACATGGGATCCAGCAACCGTCAGGCTTACCATCGGAATGGATGCCCTACTTCTCTGCTAATATGATTTCTTGGCTGAATTTTCTGGCTTTCTTCACTGTAATTGATTCAACCTCATTTGGAAGTTCCACAGTCCCTGTGTGGCACTTTCCACATTTGAGGGATAAACGATAGAAATTCTTGAACTCTGGGGGTGACTCAGTGTATAAGGCTGCTTCTTGCTAAGCCTGAGGACCTGAGTTCAATTCCTGGGACTCATGTGTTGGAATGAGAGAGCTGACGCCTGAAAATTGACCTTTGACCTCCACGTACATGCTGTAGCATCCTTCTACACACACACACACACACACACACACACACACACAATTTTAAAAGCAAAGATCTCTGAAATAACTCTGCTCTGTCTCTTCCACCAGAGTCTAAATATGATGAGGCCAAGAAATTTTAATTGAAGTATAGTAAATCCCTGACACAAAGATCCTAAAAAATTTATTGGTTGACTAAATGAATTTATTCAAGTACATTCCAAGATTTTAAGAGCAATTCAACTGTTTTATCTATTAGCCTCTGGGGTCACAAGATTCCTGCCAGAGTATGACCTGTGTAACCTGAGGCAAATTCTGAGCTTCTTTGTCTTGTAACTTCCTTGTTGGATGGTTGGTGACAGTCACAATGCACGCTTGAGGTTAGTGCCTCCTGAGGGCAAAGTGCTGGTGGCAGCCAGCACCTGGGAGGACTCTGGTGTTAGCTCTGCCCTCCTGTGCCTATTCGTGCCCTTCTCCAATCTTAACCTGAGAGACAGCCAGGGGTAGTAGCCACGGTGTGTCAGCGTGAGGGAGAAGAGAGGAGACTGACTCAGGGCCCTTTGAATGGCGACTTTCTGCCTGTGTCTAGCTTGCTTTCATCTCTCTGTAGCGTAACTTTGGGAGTCGGGAGCCTCACCAAGAGTACCTTTGCTGGAGGCAGAAGGAAAGACTGAGATTCTACCCTAGGGGCAGGGAGTGGGGACACAGAGATCCAAAGAGAGGACCCAAGCAGGAGCAAGTAACGACATGCTGGATGACTTTGAACTGTTATTTATAGCTCAGGGTGTTGGTCACAGCAGTTCCCAGGGCAGCTTTCGTTTGGAATTCTCCGGGTTGGGAACAGCAACTTCCAAGTCTCCTTTCTTAAAGAAAACCGAGCCTGACCCTTCACTGACTGTGGTGGAGGCTTGGCCCCAGACAGCCTGGATAAACATCCCCGTATCCTGGCACGGGTCTCAGTCGCCTGCCTTCTCTCTCCCTGTTGCAGGGGATTCTGGGTGTAGAGGAGACTGGAGAAGGAGGGCCAACTCATAAGTTTGCACAGCAGCCTTCTGGGTTCCAGAGCTCAGCCCCAGCAGAAGGGAAGCGCGCATATTAAATTCTTGCTGGGGTGGGGCGGCTGGGGGAGGGGAAGCAGAGGGATAGATCGCATAGCCCTGGAATGTATGTTTCCAAGGAAAGCTGGTCCTGCCTGTCAACATCGTCTCTCCCAGTGACAGCAGGTCTTCACAGAGGGGCAGACTGAGGAGTCCTGGCAATCACTCAGGTTTTGCAAAATAACTCCCCTAGGTGTCCGAGTCTGGCGGGAAACCCTCTATCTCTTCAGTGCCATTACTGTTCCACGGCTGGATTCGCTATGCAGCCATCTGCTCTGTGGGCTCCTGTTTTTAACTGTGGCACATCAAAAACAAGACGCTTTAAGAGCGTGTAGCCTAAAAATGTTCCTGAATAGGAATGACTGAGGCACAGGTGACCCAATTCTCTCATTCCTCAATAGGAATGGGCCACACATGACAACAGAGTGGGTGTAGGAAGCCAAGACCAGATGACCTAGAACAGGAAGAGGTCAGTCGACCGTAATGAGAAGGCCTAACGTGGGGGAGGGGGAAGAAAAAGGAAATGAGAAGAGAGGGTAGAGGAGAAGAGAGAAGAGGGATGAGTGCAGGCTATAAGGGGTGGGGAAAGGAAGAAAGGTCAGGGAAAGGGGAAAAGGAAAGAAGGAAGAACAGAAGCAGGGAGGAAGGAGAAAGAAAAGAGACTTCAACTCCCAGGCACTGCAGTGAGTCCCAGCCAGGGTTCTGGATCTATCTATCTATCTATCTATCTATCTATCTATCTATCTATCTATCTACCTACCTATCTAGATATATAGATATAGATAGATATAGATATGTATTTTCTTTCCAGAAGAAAGATGGGTTGGGCAGCTTTCAAAGGCCAGGGTGGGACACAGTTGGATGTGGGCTCTACCAGGAAATCTTGCTCATCCCTCGTCTTCGTCTTCTCTCACTGGCTGCCAAGGACAGTGCTTGAGCAGGTCATGCACCTAATATTTGTTGAAGGATGCCTAGAAGAAAACAAAGCAAAAGCCAAAGTGAGTAGGGGCTGGGCAAGCAGGGTTATAGACAGGAAGCACCAATGATAATGACAACCAGTCCTGGAATCCAAGGCAGCAGGAGCAGGTAAGTTCACCCCCCTCCAGAGGTGGGGTCATGTGCTATCCATGTCAACTCCACTCTGCAAGGAGCAAACCTTCAGGTGAACATGGTGGTCCCATGGAAGAAGGTTGACAGAGGCTGATACCTATGTGTCCAAGGACTCCAAGCCAGCTTTGGAGTTATCCCCTGGGGGCTATTCATTCAACATCACAGAGAACAGACTCTTGTACCACACAGGGACAATAGGCTTAGAAGACCAGAAAGCAAGAAGGAGTTTGGAAGACCATTTAACCAAACTTCCTTTTCATACAGACATCGGGACACACGAGGCAAATGACTTACTGGATAGAGTCCAGAGTAGTTTCTCTTTATCCTGTTTGTTTTTCATCTTAATATGGGTTTGCATTTTGTCTTGTGCCTTTAATAGACTGCAAGCTTCCCCCCAGGAAGCTATTTTTGTCATAGCGCTATCTCAGATACACAGGGCACGATTTTACAGGCAGTCACAAATAACGGCTGTTGGCCGACATGATGGAATGAGGGAATAAAATAAATGAAAGAAGATATTTTTTAAAAGGAAAGAGGGTTTGTGTTGAGATTCTCCATCCCTACACAACGGGAACACTTCTGGGAGTCTTTGGAGCTTATCTCCCTTGTGCCCCAGTGTTCTGATTCCAGGGGCAATGTTCCAAGTGGAAGCTGTCTTTCAGTAACATTGCCTCTGCTCCAGGGCCTGGTAATGGAAACTTAGCAGTGTTGACCCTGGGGGCTATTACCTCCTGAGACAAGATGGGCAAGCCTGGGCAGAGAGGGTCTTTCCAGTTTAAACATATCAGAACAATTGCATGGGTGAGTTCTGTTAAAGAGGAAACTCCATGTTTGGGAAGGAAAATCCAGCATCACAGCTATACTGGCTAACTGCCTTTGGCCTGGTGCCAGGAAACCAGGAGCACACGTCATTACTACCTGAGGAGTTCTTGGGAACTTATGCTCAGACTCCATGTTAACCAAGGATCAGCCCTGAGTGTATTTATGAAAAAATCTCCAAGGAATTCTGATGTATGCTCTAGTAAATTAGCCAACTTCACTTGAAAGACGGAAATAAACAAATCATAGCAGTGCACACACCTCTGACCCTAGCACTAGGGAAGCGGAGGCAGGAGGATCACTGCAAGTTCAAAGACAGGGAAGGCCTAGTGAGTTCAAGGCCACTTTATCTAACAAAGCAGAGGAGTGGTTCCTGGCCCAGCAAGGCTGAAATTCCCCAAGCTCTGGACCTCCTTGGATAACTACCCGGTCAGGATTAGCATTTTCCGCTTCCTCCTCTTCGGGGGCTACCTCAACACCACAGGACACCGAATAAAAGATAACTTTGGCCTTCCTAGGAGGCCTTACTCTCAGAAAGTTCCAGGGCAGAGCAGTGCTGATGCTCTGCCGTGAAACAATACGAAATTACCAGGAGGGGTGCAGCCGGACAGGTGGAAGCGGCCTCCGCCGACAGACTCTGTCTCAAGGTGTGTCCAGATGCACTGTCAACACCCGGGTTAGTTATTAGCAGCCGTGCTGGTGAGTGCTAGATCAGAGGAACAGTGTTTCTTCGGTGTCAGCTGATAGTCAGGTTCGGGCTAGGGTGTCACCACCTGATGTGAGTGAGTAATGCCCCAGGTGCCGGGCCCATTGAGAGCCTCGGCCATGCCCACCTCAAGGCCCAGTTTTAATGACACGAGAGCCACTCTTTCACGCTGTTCTCAACAGCCCCGTTTGTTCCAGGTACCTCTCCATTGTTCTGCCCTTTCTCAGTTGCACTGTTCAAGTGACTCGGGTTTCGTCGCGTTATTCTCTCATTGCCATGGTTTCCCTTGGTGTGCGGTGATGTCAGTGCTGCTGAGGACATAGCTTCCTCGTCCCTGATCGCAGCCTGCTACGCTTGTCTCTTTGCTCTGTGACACAAAAGCTTACTGTCACCAGGGTTCCTTCACATAGACACGTGCCTTCCAGGTGTGCATGCGCACACACAAGCACACACACGTGCACACACATACATAGACACACACACACACACACACTCCTTAACAAATGCCACCACTACCATCACCATCCACCACTAACTAAATGATTGAATACCATTTGTGTGACTCTGGAGATGGCCCTGTGGTCAAAAGAACTTGTCACTCTTAAAGGTAACAGCTTCAGCTCCCAGCATCCACACGGCGGCTCGCAACCATCTGTAAATCCAGTTCCAGGAGATTCAACATCTACCTCTTTATCCCTGGTGGGATAAACACACATGTGCTGCACATGTGTGATGCAAGTAAAGCTCTCCTACCCATAAATCAAAAATAAATCTTCAAAAAAAAATAAAGTAAAAGCTCACCAGGCATGGTGGCATACATATTTATCCCAGCACTTGGAAAGCAGAGGGAGGCGGATCTCTATGAGCTGGAGGCCATCCTGGTCTACATGGCAAGTTCCAGGTTAGCTAGGGCTACATAGTGAGGCCCTTTCACAGAACAAACAAAACCAACTGTTTATCCTTCTACATAGAGCATGGAGGGGGAACCTCAAGATGGAGACCAGGTGTGTGACCATTTTTCCACCCATAAATTCTCAGACATAAATTTATGTTTTGCTGCTGGAGCCATAGGGACCGAGTGCTCTGGATGGAGGGGAAGGGATTAAACAAGGACACTTGGAGGAAAGAGAGAGTGTGCGGCTTGAGGTGTGCTCTGCTGTGTGGATCAGAAACACTCAGAAATAAAGGGAGATTAAAGAGAGTAAAATACGGAAAGCCTAATGCTGATACAATTCCAAAACTCAGAGCAAAGGTTGCTCTGCTTTAGGAACCTCAGGAGCAAAACCGAGAAGCTGAGCAGCCTGAGGTGAGGAGGGACTTGCATTTGGATGTCTCCAGGCGGGTGTTTCCTGATAGCCAACATGCATGTGTCTTGACTCAGACACTCCCCTTACCAAATTCATTCCTCCTGCTGTGTTCCCAATGAGTGACTGTCATTCCAACAGGTGACATAAACCACACACAGGAAGCCATCATGGCCTTCCCCCTTTCTCTGACTCCACATCCCACAAATCACTCACACCCCATGTATATATTAAGTTCATCCCCATTGCTCCTCCATTAGTCCAAGACAAGTCGTCTGGCCACCTAGGTGGTTCCATAACTTTATAGGAGGTGTATCAAGCCGGCTCTCCTTCCCGGATGTGGCCGGAACAGTTCTTGTACTGCAGAAATGGCTGCATCCGAGCTGCTCTGTGTCTCTGGCCTCATCATCTGTGCTGCTGAAGTGCAAGGCTCTCCCCATTGCACTTGACATTGCAGCTGCTTCAACAAATGCCTGCATCCCACCCACTCTCCTGCCTCATAATGCCAAGCCCTGTCAGCTCCCTGAATGTGGCATCTCTTCTTCTCCTCTCTCTTCCTCTCCTGTACCTTCTCCTATGTGTCTTTTTTTTTTTTTTTTTTTTTTTTGGTTTTTTGAGACAGGGTTTCTCTGTGGCTTTGGAGCCTGTCCTGGAACTAGCTCTTGTAGACCAGGCTGGTCTCGAACTCACAGAGATCCGCCTGCCTCTGCCTCCCGAGTGCTGGGATTAAAGGCGTGCGCCACCACCGCCCGGCTCCTATGTGTCTTTTTAAAATGGACATTTCTTTACGTTTTAAGACTAAGGGATTTTCTTTGTGATTGTCTCTGATTTGTCTTTTAACCTTGCGGTCCTGGCATTTAGCGCTGTGCTTATTCACAAACTAGAGACTCAGAAAACGTTTTTATTTAATGAATGGCTGAATGAATTAATGAATGAATGAATGCTAGTCTCTAAGCTTAAGACTAGACCGCCAAAGCTTGCCTCTAGCTTTAAACTTTTATTGTGGTTATTACCCATCAATATAAAAAAATGCATCTTGACCCTGACAATATAGCAGGAGACTCTAAGTCAATGAGGATGTTAGTGTTCATATCTAGACTCTATCATTTTTTTTCAGCTATGAGTGTCCTTTCTGCAAACTGTTTCTACCTTGTAATCTAAGCCTCCTCCATCCTTCTGAGAGCCAAATTCTCATCTAGAGGATTGTTCTCAAGCATGTCAGACACGCCCTACTTTATTGAAACATGCCATTTATCTCCTGGTCTGTATTTATAAAAACAATATTGCTGTGTGCTTCAGAGAGTTTCAATGAGAGTGAAATGAAGATCGTTACACACAGTGCTGACATAACGCCTGGCACACGGGAAGCACTCCATGGAGGACAGTCACGGCCATTTCTACTGACTCCATCATGACACTCATGGCAAGACTTTTCCTTTACCTTGCGAATGTCTAATGCCCTTTTAAGAGTCTAGAAATGCAGGGACACCCTTAGAGTGAGTGCTAGAGACCTCTCAAAGCTGGTGCGTGGAGCTCATGCCGTATTCACGGGTGGAAACAAGGAAAACATGGCATAGCTGCGTGCTGCGTCAGAAGAGAACAGCAGCAAGATCTGAAGTGTCCTTACAAATAGGCAAGCAACTACAAATGTATTTGAATCTTATGTGTCTTGCAAAATGTCACCAGATTCAATTGTTCCAATAAAAAAAGACTCGATAAGCTTGAAAAGTTCAGCCCAAAGAGCTGCCCCAAGCTTCCAATGGCTTGTATCTGCTCATCAGCCGCGTCCTGGGCAGCGTGTTTGCAGACGGAACTCAAGATGGAGAAAAATCGCGAAGTTGTAGGGATAGAGTTACCTAAATTAGCTTCTTTAATAAGTTAATACAGCATAGCAGCGGGTCCCAAACCTTCCTAAAGCTGCACTTCCTCCTGTTGTGGTGAGCCCCAATCATAAAATTATCTTTGTTGCCACTTCATAACTATAATTTTGCTACTGTTACAAATTGCAATGTAAAAATCTGATATGCAAAATAAATTTGATGTGCAGATGGTTTTAGGAGACCCCTGTGAAAAGGTCATTCAACCCCAAGGGGTCACCACCCACAGATTGAGAACCACTGCGACAAAGGAAGGTTTTAAATTAAAAAAAAAAAAACAACCTTTCTTAAGCCTGAAGTCTTTCTTCAAACAGAAAGCGGTGGACACTGTTAAGTAAGTGTATGACTGAAAGGCAGCACATATGTTAAAAAAATACTCAGAACACAGGAGAGTCAATACAGGCTCCTCTGGTTTGACTGGGATTCACCCACTGCCAGCGACTGCAAATGCCCTGCAGACACAGACACTCGACAATGAAAACTTAATCAGTACTCACCTGCCTAATACGATCTACGGTCTACCAGGTCTTTGATACTAGTGAGGGAATGTAGAACTGTTAGAGATTTAGTCTTAAAAATAAATGCACTAGGGGCTGTCTGTATCTGATGCACTGGTGATTAAATGTATAAAATGAACTTTGGTTTTAGCAAGTATTTTGGTTGGGCAGTGGGGGCACACACATTTAATCCTTACACTCAGCATGCAGAAGCAAGAGGATCTCTGTGAGTTCAAGGTCAGCCTGGTCTATAGCGTGAGTTCCAGGACAGCCAGGGCTGTTATACAGAGAAACCCTGTTGTACTTAAATTTTCTCTCTAGTTTGAGAAAAGCATTACACTAGAGTAGACCCTAAAATTAGGATATAGTTATGTGTGTGTGTGCATGATTGTAATATACATATGTGTATATTACATATAAATAGATACAGATATTTCTAGTTTGTTTGTTACTGACTTAGGACATGGCCTCACTTAGCCCCGGCTAGCCTTAAACTCACTATGTACTGAGGTTGATCTTGGATTCCTGTTCTCCCTGCCTCCACTTCTCAAGCATTAGAATTATAGACAGGTCAAACCACACTTGGGCTCAGATTAATTATTATTATTATTATTGAGATAGGGTTTCTCTGTTTAGCTCTGACTATCCTGGAACTCACTCTGTAGACCAGGTCAGCCTCTAACTCACAGAGATCCACCTGCCTCTGCCTCCCAGGGGCTTGGATTAAAAGTGTGTGCCACCACCACCCGGCTCAAGTTAATATTTTAGTCAAGTAGAACATTGTTGGCCTAGTGTTACCCGCCCAGTCTGCTATTGTATAATATTTTCTAGATAATCATCACAGTTATAAGAAGAATGTAATGGCAACGGTTCCTCCCTGTCACTTCCCTGGCCACACGTTCTTGGCAGGATTTACCACAATCCACACGATTCCCTCCACAAACAGGGCCTTTCATACACCCAGGAAGTACTTGGTTATTCCCAGGGCAGTCATGCCACTACCACACCTGTGACTCTATCTTGCCAGGTCCCATATAACTATGGGACACTGGGACAAATAAACACGGGCTGGATGATCTGAAAAGAACAAACTAAACTTCCCTCCCATTCTTGGTCATCGTAGTGGAGCCGGCTTACCGTCCCTTTCTATTTCCTCATCTTTGTTTATAAAAGCCCCGGGCTCTGAGTTTTGACAGGATTCATGGATGTCTAACAGGACATTTCTCTTCCCAGCCTCCGATTACTTCTCTTGTGCCCAAGTTTGTACCAGTGAGACATGAGAAGCAGAAATCTGGAAAACCTCCATGACATCATAGCCTTAGAGGGAATTTGTCTAAGGCTAGCCCCTGGTTGGTCTGAAATTTACCGTGTAGCCCAGGCTTGCCTTGACCTCATGGAGAAGCTCCTCCCTGGTATAGCTGCCTGCAGGTGTTCAGGGGGGCAGTGATATAGTTTCGTGAGTCCTTCAAGTTGAGGTAACCTTCTCAGTGTGGCCGCTGCCTGAGGTAGTCACGCTGCTGGATGCAACCCTCACTCAAGCTTCACTAAGTAAACTCATTGTTTCTCCAAGTTCCACTGAGGTTGCATCATTTCTTTGGTCTGAGATTACCTTATTTGGGGTGACCAGAAATGGACTCGTCAGAAAAGTAGCCACATAGACTTCAACGCTTCCAACTACCGTGTGAACGCGGAAAGAGATCCCGGACCAGTCAAACTTCAGATGAGCAATTGCAGCTGGTGTCTGGGCTGCGGTCTGTTAAAGACTGAGGTATGAGGACCAAGTAAGGCAGGCTAGAGTCCCGACCTGCAGAAACCAAGACCATAAGCGTGCAGGTTGGCTTGAGCGTGAGGGTGACTTAGACAGTAAAAGGTGACGAGCGACACCTAAATAAAAAATACTTTTATTTCTGAGTGACGAAACAGCACAGAAGCAGTGCGCTGGAGTCAGAAGGTGAGTTTTAAAATGTTGGGAGCAGAGCTAAGGCCGACCTCCCAGGGTATCTGCTCTTTGCTGTGGTCACTGGGGCAAGCTGGGAGCCTACGCTTTGGAGTTCCGTAGATTTGATTTACTACCGCGCTCAGAGTGGTTTAGACTTGGAGAGCTTAACTAGCTAAACCAACTCCCCATAGAGTATGGTCTAAAGCAGGATGCTAATTTATTAATTCACCTTGATAAGTAAAACTGCCGAGTGGATGTGATAAATGGCATCTTTACGCTGCTTCCCTTTCTCCTTCTCCAGCAGGGGTTCTCAGCCCTTCCAATGCTTTGACCCCTTAACTGCAATTCTTCCTGCTGTGCTGACCCCCAGCCATAAAACTATTTTGTTACTACTTCAGAACTTTAATGTCACTGCTGTTATGAATCATAATGTAGATATCAGGTATGCAGGGGTATCTGCTACGTGACCCCCGTGGGGGTTGTGACCCACAGGTTGAGAAGCACCGCTCTAGCGTCTCCCTAGAAAAGCCGTAAGTGTGTGCACGTGTATCCCAAACTTTACCCAGCTCGACTTCTCTGAGAACAGATGCATCCACATCCTTGCTCAGGCCACAGCTTGATTTCATGGGCAGACCTGCGGTGATTAGGTTCCTGGATCTGACTGGACCTATGTAGTCTCGGGTGGGCAGGAACCATCCCGCCTGGACCTCTTCTTCGCAGTCTATTCTTGGTCACTTGCCAGATGACTTTCATCCCCATTTTCTCCAAGTTCTGGATCAAAGCTGACATTGAACATTTTTTTGTTGTTGTTGTTGTTTGTTTTTTCGAGACAGGGTTTCTCTGTGGCTTTGGAGCCTGCACTGGAATTAGCTCTTGTAGACCAGGCTGGTCTCGAACTCACAAAGATCCGCCTGCCTCTGCCTCCCGAGTGCTGGGATTAAAGGCGTGTGCCACCACCGCCCGGCGACATTGAACATTTTGGTCACTAATGTCTCCCACCTGGAGTAGCCTTGATGCTTTTCCTACAGTGTTTTTGTTGTTGTTGGTTTTTGTTTGTTTTCCCACCTGTTGCTTACTAACAGTGACTCCTTTGCCCTTTGGGATGGACACTTCGTGTGCCTCCCCTTACCTCTCTCTGCCCACCTTTCCTCCAGTCACTACTATGACAAACAGCTCCAGGCAGGTGGAAACCCAGCAGCCTGACGCCTCCCTCAGCTGCGACATTCACTTTCTGTCTGGAGCTTCCAAGAGCCTTTGAGGGGGAGACTTGAAGAAACCTGCCTGGTGATGCTACTGCCAGGAGTTCCCACCCCTACAGCGCACCCCTGACAGAGGATGAAGAAAGTGGATACACCCTGAGGTTTGTTCCATGTGGCTTCTTGGAAGTTTCTCAAATCAGGACGGAGATCGTCAATTCACCCAAAGTGATAATTAGTCAAGTGTGCATCTTGAATTGCATCCCCCCCACCTTTCGGCCACTCCCTCACCCTCTTCCCACCCCTATTCCCTGGGATCTTGTTCCAAAAATCAGCTAAGTGAATGTAAGCCAATAACTTAGGTTCTGATTTCCTGGAGAACCCCGCCTCAGACATCCTTTGGATCTTACCCTCCTGGAATGCTGTCCCTGCCACCGTCCCACTGGGGTCTTTTGTTTCTGACTCCTCCCTTCAGTACTGCTCCAGCCGCGTCCTACACAGCCAGGATGCCTAAAGCACAGCAGATAGATTTGACATCCTCGGCTCTCCCTCAGCATTCCCACCGGAAGCTGGAATTATACAGCACAGCCTCACCTCTGGAATCTTAGACACCATTATCTTCTCCTGATATATATATATATATATATATACACACACACACACATATATATATGTATGTATGTATATATGTATATATGTATGTGTGTGTATGTATGTATGTATGTATTTATGTATATATTCCCTTTGGGGCCTATTTCTTCATTATTACCCCCATTCTCTAGTCCTTAAATATCATGGAGATCACCGGTGCCTTGAATGTTCTCATTTGTTCCCTTTGAGTTCCATTCATCCCTTCCTGGTGGTCCATGATGAAGTTCATAACTAATCATCACAATCGGTTTCCACTATCTTTGCATTCCTACTGCTCTATATACGTGTCTTTAGTAAGCTTTTTCCTTTTATCACCCAGTGGTTCTGTTTCTAAGAGAGCAGTTGAGTACCACTGAGAAAAGGATGGTGCTCTAACCTAGACCCCAAGGTCAGCTGTGCACTCCTCACCCCAGCCCTGTCGGGTGAGATGTCCTGTTTCCATGCTGCCACTGGCCACCATGTACTGGAAAATATTCACGTCGGTCATCACATGCCTGGTGGGCACCTATTTCCAAGTCAAGGGTTGTGTTAAAAGTTAGGAATGGAGTTTTGAATGATAAGTATGGCGCTGCCCCTCTGGGATGCTTCAAGTATTAAACTGATTTGGGATCCATGATATAGGGCCTAGAGATCCTATATATTTTTGTTGTATACAGAAGCAAATAAATGAAAAAGTAACTATGACTGATAGTGTACTATACACTCCTAGGTACTCCATGCTCAGAAATCACCTGCTGTCAGTATAGGAACTTGGGAGCTGACTACAAGGTGTATGGATAAAAAAAAATGTACATGATTCTACTTTACAAGGCCACTAAGTGTTTACTGCCAACTTCTATTAGGAAGTTTAAAAAAATCAGTGGAGCAACTCAGGACATAGGGTGACTGAAATGGAACTTCCTCTTGCTGTGATTTGTGTGCTCTTCTTGTGTGTTCTCCGTGGCTGCTATGCCCCTCTCCATGGATGCGGATCTCATGGTCTTTGCCTCATGTAGTTCTGTGGCTCTTTTCTGTTAAAAAAGATTTATTTTAATTTTATGTGTGTGAGTCATTTGCCTTAATATGTATGTGTGCTCGTGGTATACAGTGCCCTTGGAGAGCAGAAGAGAGCGTTGCAATGGAGTTACAGATGGTCCTAAGCGACCACAGGGGTGCTGGGAATTGTACCTGGGTCCTCTGCAAGAGCAACAAGGGCTGTGCACCAGTGAGCCACCTCCCTAGCCATCCCCACTCTCAATCTTTCCTAGTTAGTTGCTGTGTTGGCTGACCATTAGTTCCTGCATTTGGGGTGGGGCATGTTCTGGTATCTAGAATGTCTTATTGCCTACTGATGAGAGGAGACCTCTGTGGTCAGATGGGCCAAGAGGTCAGGGGAAGGCGTGGCAGTAGGAAGGGGTCTGAACGTAGGACACTATGTCACCAAAAGGGTGGTGGTGGCTTCTGTGGCCAACGCATTTTCTTTCTAGCCTTCTTAGTCAGTTACTGCCTTGCTGTGGTACTGCAGACGTGGCTTAGAAAGCCTGGGTGGACAGCAACAGGCAGCAGGAGCCAAGAAGGAAAGACAAATAAAAACATCGTCCCCTGAAACTATCAGCTCCTCATGAGCTTCATCAGCCCCTCACCCTTCCCTTCATGTCTGCCACGACTATGGTCACATGTGCTGTTTATGTGTGTCTAAGACCTGGGGACTTTCTGAGGACTATTTTCTTATTTATGCAACTCCAGGATCTGGCTATTACTACTCAGTTAATTAGTTAATTAAAACTCATTTTTTTTGTCATTGTCTCCAAAATACATCAGATAAAGGAAAAGGACGTGAAATCCTGTCTGTAAAAGCCAGCACCTTAGTGTTATCCTGAAGGTTGGTCAAGACAACTCTTGCAAGGTTGTTGATATCAATAAAAATTGCATTTTGTTACTTCCCCCCGCATAGGTAATTTAACAAAGTCTGAGCTCGTAAAGTAAAACTCTGGTTTGTTTGCCTGCCCCAGCTGGTGAAGAGTTGTGTTAGGAGCAGAGAGAATGACAGCCACGCTGCACAGCTACCTGGGCCTCTGGCAAGCAGAGGTGTGGTCAGACTGACGCTGGATCTCAGCTGGGTGTGAGGAAATGGGGGTAAGCTGAAGAGGTTCAGAAATCCAAACATGGCTCATACCTTGAATAGCAGCGCTCGGGAAATGGAGGCAATCAGATCTCTGAGTTCAAGTCCAGTCCGGTCTACACAGCATGGACTACATGGTGAGATTTGGGACAGTCAGCGCTATGTCAAGAGACTCTGTCTCAGAACAAAACAAAGTTCTCCAAAACTGAAGACACGGGAGTCATAAACTGGGCCTTCTTGTCTAGATCCTGTTGGGGTTACGCCTGCCCTGCCTCTTTATATTCTGTGCCCCAGCCCCAAAAGAGACTTGTCTCTCTCTACCTCCATGCTTTCCTCCCTCTATTCTGTTCTCTTTCCCTTTTTGAGACAGAATCTCACTGTGTGGCCCAAGATGGCCTCCTACCTCCTCCTGAATGCTAAGACGTGAGGCATATGACAGTATAAAAGGCTGAGGCTCCTTTCCTTTCCCCTCCCCCCACACACTGTCTATTTCCTCCCCTCTACACACTTGCTGTTACCTCTGCCCTGAAAATCTTGCATTCCCCATTCCCATCCTGCCTCTAGTCTCCGGGGAATGTTGGGATAATCTCACTCTACACACAATTCCCCTGCCACCAAGCTGTTTGAGCTCGTATGACTGTTGACTCCCCATCAGACCACAGTTCTCATGAGGATGGAGATTTTGCCTATCTTGCTTCACCGTTAACCCCAGTACCCTGCTCTGGGTCTGGCTCAGGACAGGAATACAACCAACAATGATTTCTTACTCCTTCTCCCTACACGGGACTTACCATTCTGATCTGACCCCATGACTCAAGTTGTACCCAGATCTTGCTGTGTTGACTTGGGGTTAGGGAGGCATGTCCAGATCTTCCCATGTTGACCTGGGGTTAGGGATGACATGCCCAGATCTTCCCATGGTGACCTGGGGTGAGGGATGACATGCCCAGTTCTTGCTGTGTTGACTTGGGGTTAGAGATGACATGCCCAGATCTTCTTGTGTTGACTTGTAGTTAGGGATGAAAACGAGCCATAAATCTTACTACAAAATTGACCAAACTTTTTTTTTTTTTTTTACATAAACGCGCCTTTAAAATTAGAATCCACTGACACAGCATTGACAGGCAGGCCAGAGATACGATGGGGATTTGGTGTATATTCATGCCAGAAGAATGAACTGCAGCATTGCAGTCATAAATAATTAAAATATGATTGATTTTCTTTTTTGGATTTTATACACTAGTGAAAAAACACGTATACATAGCCCGTAGATGCATAATTGTCACCATCAACTTGACTGACTCAAAATCACCTAGGAGACCGAGGCCAATGCTGGCATTCCCCTTTCCCTGCTTTCTCTCTGTCTGTTACCAAAGTGTTCATAGTGGAGTCAACCCTGTGAATCCCAAGACAAAATAAACCTCTCCTCTCCCAGGTTTCTTCTGTTAGGGGCTTTGGTCATGGCGATGAGAAGTAAGCCATGCACAGTCTACACGGATGTCTCGGGAGATTGTGGGGCGTGGGCATGGTCACGTCTGGAGGATCATGTACCCTTGGGAGAAGGCAGGGAAGGCATGTCAAGAGACAAGTCCACTGTGCAAAGCTGTTGTCTCTTCTGCCCCCACCACAAAACTTGCCAAAGTATACCCTGTGTACAGATGCCCCAGGAGTAGATTTCCTATCACAGAAATTAGAATTCCTGCCAGAGTTACCAAAAGACTTTAAAGGAAGCTGCAGAGACAGTCCCAAGTGGCCACAGGAAGCCTCACCTCAGCACAGAAACCATCTGAAAGGAGCAGCAGCTTCAATGCCACCGTGTCACAATGACGCCTGGAAGCAACAAAGGAGACTTAACTAGAAAGCACTGGGAGAAACAAGTCCCTCTTCCTATTCCCAGCACAAGCTCCAGAGCCTTCCCTGTGTCACCTCTAAACTCCAGTGACCTCCCTTGCTCCCTCCAAATTACTGACACCCTTCCCTCATGATAGCGTACGTGTACACAGCTCCTCCCGTGTCTAACCACCCTCCGAATGCCATTAGCACCACAGATGGACAAGGAAACGGCTGCGAAGCCGAGAATAGTCGTTAAAATGTGACAAGCGAAAAGATGTAATGTTTAAGGCTTAATAGCTATTGTCCCCTTCATAAAGTTGTCACAACAAGAATGAGACAAATGGACTGTGTTTAAAGAAAGAATGAAATGCTTTACATGGTCCCATAAAGCATGACATCGGTGGCCTGGGGCTGTAGCTCAACAGCAGAGCGCCTGCTTTGCATGAACAATGCCCTGACTTTGATCCCAGTATTTCAAAACAAGTGAAGAAAGAAAGCACAACCTCAAAAGCATACAAAAAATTTCAAAATATTGTTGGTGTTCTTTTCACAGCTCTTAGTTTGGGGGATGATATTATAGAATCAAAAATCTAAATGTGAAGTAGTAAATATATTTTTTAAAAATATTTTATTCATTTGTGTGTGTGTGTGTGTGTGTATATGTGTGTGTGTAGTTATAGGTGGTTTAAGTTACATGTTGGTGCTGGGGACTGAACCCAGGTTCTCTGTAAGAGCAGTAAATGAGCCATCTCTCTTCATCTCTTAACCCCTGAGCCATCTGTCCAGACCCTCAAATATCGTCTTTATTGTTCTTACATTGCATAGTAATATGAAAAATTCCATGTTGATGAGATGTGTTTCGGGGACAGGAAGCACAAACTGTGTGCCTTCCAAGGACTTGGTGCTCTTGACCTCAATTATTCAAGAGTAGTTCCTTCTTTGACTTTGGACAGAGAACTCGGGGTGTTTCCTATAGTAGAGCCTTCACCTTCATGCTCAGGAAGGTTATTTGATCAACTTTTGCTTATTTGATTGTGACACAGTTTGAGAATCTCAAGTCATTTTTTTTTATTGGAAATCATCCTTTTCTTTTTAGTCACAGATCTGTGGAAAATAAGTTTGTATCGTATAAATATTTAATACAAAAGAAGCATTAAATTTTAATTCATGCTGAAATTGTAAGACAGGATGCAGAACATACAGATGTAGCGGTCGTTGTCTAAGTGACAGGGATTAACCTGAAATCAATGCTGCTTATGCAGCAATGTGGGGAGTGGATGCTACACATTCTTATATCAGGTAACAATCTTCAAGGAAGTCTTCTTGGGTGCGGCTCACCGTCACCTAATATTTGGGGTCATTATATAAAAGTACATTTCTCATTTTTCTTTCTATGAACATTCAGATGAAAAACATTATCCTCACTAGTTCCTTCTGTTGCTGTGATTAAAATACCCAGACAAAAACCACTTAAAGGAGATAAGGTTTATTTAGGCTTGCAAGTTAGAGAGATACAATCTGTCATGATGGGGAAGCCACAGTAGAGGCAGGGAAGGTCAACTAGTGGGAGGCCTGGGGACAGGACAGGAGGCCAACTAGTGGGAGGCGTGGGGACAGGACAGGAGGCCGGCTGGTCACATTGTCTCTGAATTCAGAAACAGTCTGTGTCCAGGTCTTCTCTGGACTTCCACTTTCTTTAAACTTGGGCTTGACCCTTCCCAGACTAATCCCACTAACCAGCTTACTACACGCTCCCATTGTAGTGACAGCTTTAACAAACAGATGCAGAGCAGTTAATTCTTGTGAGGATCACACGATTGTCATCCACCACGTTCTGTGCTGATTAACCAGTCTGTCTACACGCTCAGCCCAGTTCCATGAGATGGGAACTATCCCCATCCTCGTCTGACAGACTTGAAGACTGAGGTCCACGAGGTGACGTCACTACACGTCTCATCCTTGTGGTCTCACACATGGCTCTGGGGAGATTTGCTTTGGTCCGGGCTCTTTTCTTACGCAGACCTGACCTGATCATACCTTCCTGTCACAGTTTCCTTTCCGTGGCTGTGATAAAACCCTTGACGAAAAGCAACTTCAGGAGAAAACGGTTTGCTTTAGCCCAGGGTTCAGGGTACACGCCATCATGGTGGGAAAGGCAAGAGCACAGAAGCGGAAGGCAGCTGGTCAAATGACGCAGATGGACGTGTGACACAGCTGCTCACATGACATCTCCCGGCTGAACAGAGCAGAGCGGGGCGAATGCAGGCTCCTGCTCAGCTCCTCTTCTCCACTTACACAGTCCAAAGTCCCAGCTGGGGAATGGCGCTACCCTCAGTGGGCAGTCCTTTCCATGTCCACTAACACACTCAGGAGCACCCTGTCATAGACGTGTGCTGAGGCTCACCTCTCCATCAAGTCTAGGTTTTTGTCAAGCTGATAATTAACACTAACTGTTGCACTTCCGGAGTGGTTCATTGCTCCTAACCTGGGATGTATATCATATCCTCTAAGTTTTTAGTGTGCCTAAGCGAATATAATGTGTATACATGTGTGTGTGTGTGTGTGTGTGTGTGTGTGTGTGTGTGTGTGTGTAGTAAAGAGGCCTAGGAAACTCTCTACAAGGCCCTCCCAGGTAAATGCAATTACTATTGTCTTTTGTTTTGTTTTGTTTTGTCTCGAGATAGGGGTTCTCTGTGTATCAGTCCTAGCTGTCCTAGAACTAGCTCTTGTAGACCGGTCTGGCCCTGAACTCACAGGGATTCACCTGCCTCTGCCTCCTGAGTGCTGGGATTAAAGGTGTGTGCCACGGCTGCCCGGCCTTGCAATTACTATTGTAAGACCTTCTTGACTGGTGGGGTGGGAATCTGAGTTCAAGTCGGTCCTTATGCCGTTACCACCATTGCATACTGGCTGCTCTTCACAGGGCGTGAGCAGAGCACATCCAAAACCTTCTCAAGTTACACTCCGGACCCAAAGAACACACTGACCTGCTGAGGGAATAGGATCTTTCAGCCAATCCTAACATAAGCTACTGCAACCATGGGGGTTTCTGATGTGGGGGTGTCGTGCCTCTGAACATGGGAGACTCTGCCTTCTCTTCTTCAGCATGTATCCAGCATGGTGGCAGTTAGAGGAAGCACACCACTGAGGGATGAGGGCACTGTGGCTTAGGTGAGCATTCCCCTTAATGTCCATCGCTTAAAGGACAGGTCCCCAGTATAGTGTTAATGGTAGGAGAGGATTGTGGGAGGTCTTAACTTATCAGGGCAGGCCTTCGAAGGGGAGTGTGGGTCTCTAGTCCTTTCCCTCCCTCAGTTTTGCTCTATGGATGTTGATGTAAGCAGTCCTGGTTTGCTGCACGCTTGTACTGTGATGTGGCTCTTCGCGGCACCACGCCAGCCAGTCAGACGCCAACCAGTCATGTGCCAGGTCCTCCCTAACTGTGAGCCAATGACTCTTCCTCCTCAGAAGCCAATTGTCTCGAGTTCTTTGTTATTGTGACAGGAAGCTGGCTAACTCTTGAGATGGGTATGGTAGGTGGTTATTGGAATTCATTTTCCTCACCAACCCAGGCCTAATGTACATGTGGCCTAAGTCCCACTCATTTATGTTTCTGCCTGTCATTGCTGGTCTTGATTGTCAGCCTGATAGGATTTATAACCACCATGGAAACCCACCTCTTGATAAGTCTGTGAAACAGATAGAGAAATAACTATCTGAGGAGAGAATTCCTACTTTGGATGTGGGCAGCACCATCCTACGGACACAGGCTGATCTGGTCCTGGACAGGATAGAAAGGAGAAGGGGAATAGACACTGACATTCATGTCTGTCTGCTTTCTGTGACCCAGTGTGATTAGCCACCCCATCTCATGCCCTGCTGCCATGCCTTCCCTGCCATGACAGACAGTATCCCCTAAAACCTTGAGTGGAGTCCCCTTGTCCACACTTACCTTGCTTGTGTCAGCATGAGCTTGCTCACAGAAACGACAAAGGGCAGGAGACAAACTGTTTATCCGCCTCACACCATCTCACTGCTGATGGTAAAGCCTGTTTCTTAAATTATAACGAGTGTTTAAAAATAGACATCGCCAGTTTCTAGATGTCTGGGGCTGAGTGAGGGGCAGTCTGAAAACACGGCAGGGAAGCTACTGGCTGATCTGGCTTTCTCTGGCCTTCCCGGTCCCTCTGGGGGATTGGAATAATTTACCAATGTGAGAAGAGCATCATCATCAAAGTAAGAGCCTAGTTTTTTGCAGCACATTTATGCTTGGTGCGTATAATGAACCTTCACCTCTTACAGCATAGCTGGATGCACAGAGAGCAGTCAGTCACCCTGATGCTGGTCCATTAAGGTCGAGTACCAAGTAGAAGGCAGCACATCCCAGGCAGAGTCATTGCCAAGGCAACAGATGGACTCAGAGTTGTGTTTGTGTTCAGCTGACCTGCCCTAAGTTCTTCCCTTTGAACTCTTTACGAGACTGCATGTAATATCACGGCATAATAATTTTTTTTCTGAGATTCCTTTTCCTGTCCATTTCTTCTAAAAGTGTATGAAGGCTTCTATTGGATACTAGAAAGACAGGAATTTGGGTAGAAGTTTGAGTTTATGAGTGTTTGCTGGGCACGTGTGAGGACTTGAGTTTTATCCACAGCAGCCTTGTGTGAGCTAGATCTAGTGGTCCACACTTGTAATTCCAGCTGAGGAGGTAGACACGGGCTGATCTGGTCCACATGTGTAATTCCAGCTGAGGAGGTGGACCTGGGCTGATCTGGTCCACACTTGTAATTTCAGTGCCAAGGACACGGACACAGGCTGATCTGGTCCATACGTGTAATTCCAGCACTGAGGAGGTGGACACGGGCTGCTCTGGTCCACACATGTAATTCCAGCACCAAGGAGGTATGCACAGGCTCATCCCTCTGGCTCCTTGGTGGGAGGTCTTAGTGAGAGACTCTGTCTCAAAAAACGAGGTGAGTGGCATCTGAGGAAGAATGACACCCAAGGTCATCTTCTGGCTTCCACGTGTGTTTACATACACACACCTGCGCATATGTGAACACAAAACAAAGACAATTAGTAATCTATTAGCGATCTAAAGCCTTTATTTTGAGAAAAGCTCCCTGTCTCCTTGGAGTTCAGACGTGAAGGCGAAGGGTAGCCTTAGTAAGCAGTTCTTCATCTGAAGCGCCCTCGCTGGAGCAGGAAACTTGGCATGGACACAGGAGCTCAGAAAATGCTCAGAATATGGAGGCTCATCATATTCAGACATGCTAAAGGACTACCAATGACAGAATGATACTCCAGGTCTCTACTGCCCAAGTCCTTGACCGCCCCAGAGGGTGATGAATCTCAGCAGGTTTCCTCTGTGTTTTGAGATGACAAATGGCTAGTTAACCTACTTACCCTGAATTTATGAAAGAGCATCGTTACAACTTGGCTAGTTTCTTGCCATCTTGGCATGAGATGGGTTCATCTGAGAAGAGAGAATCTCAACTGAAGGACTGACTCCACCATATTGCCAGCAGGGATGTCTGCAAGCATTTGTTTTTATTAATGATTGTTACAAGAGAGCCCTGACCACTATGGGCAGTGCCACCCATGGGCAGCTGATCTTGGGTGGTATAAGAAAGTAAGCGAGGCCAGACAGTGGTAATGCATGCCTTTAATTCCAGCACTTGACATACATAGAGGCAGGTGAACCTCTGTGAGTTCTAGGCCAGCCTAGAATTCTGGTCTACAGAATGAGTTCCAGGATAGTCAGAACTGTTATATAAAGAACCCTGTCTCAAAAACACCAAAAAGAAGAAGAATGAGGAGAAGAAGAAAAAGAGGAGGAGGAGGAAAAGGAGGAGAAGAAGAAAGGAGGGGAGGAGAGGAAGGAAAGAAGGGAGGGAGGGAGCTGACACGCCAGTGAGCAGTGTTCCTCTATGGTCTCTGCTTCAGTTCCTGCTCCAGGCGCCTCCCTGTGCTCTTGTCCTGACTTCACTAGGTGATGACAGACTGTCAACTATAAGCCAAATGAGTCCTTTCCTCCCTGAGTTGCTTTGATTTCTCACAGCAATAGAGCACAGACTAGGACACCTGCAACAGGCCATACAGTGGCCTTTTCTTTTAAATGTTGGGAAATGAACCCAAGAACTTTCGTGCGTGCTAGACAAATGCTCTACCACGGAGTCTCGGTTTGCGCCTGCCCTTCAAGAGACGGACTATAAACAATATCTAAGACTTTAAGCCTGCTTTCTGGTTCATCTCTTGATGGGGGAAAGAGGAGATTGATGCTGTAAGCCAATGGAACTGTGCATGAGAGACATTGGGGTTCCCGGTCATTCTGGCAGCTAATCCTTCCCACAAAACTCCAAATGCTATTGGTTCATCTCTGCAATGTGGGACACTTCCATCTGGTTTCACTTTGATGTAGAATGTGGTTCTCTATGATCGTAAAACTGGTTTAAATGCAATTATTTCAAGACTAGTTAATGGACATCTATTATTTAACAGTGTGTTTTAAAGTCATCCGCAGCCAGGAAGGACAAGGAAACGTCTCTCTCTGCTCCCCACTGCACTGAGAAAAAGGCTTGGTACTGAAAACAACGTCCACTAATGTCCTTGGCTCCTTTGTTGGTTTATTTCCTGACCAAACGGAGCTACAGAGTTCCCTGACTACCTAGTTGGTAGCCAAGACTCATTTTAAAGTGGAATCCTTCTCTCTCATTGTGCTTTTTCCTACGATGCTATCAGCTGCTCTTTGGAGGTGTTCCTAGGCTTTCTCCCCCTCCCCCACCCCCGCCCTGCGTGAATTCCGCTTGAAGCTACGTCAAGGTCATTACTCCTTTCAAGGCAGAGGCGCTATTATAGAAAGCCAGAGAGCTTTCCTTGCTCATCAATGACCTCTAAGACGTCGGCACCAATCACCATTTCGATTCCAGTCTGTGGAAAGCCACTGCCGGGAAAATCTATACTGATGGTTTCAGCGTCTTCCACCTGTGATCCTTCATCCCAGGCTAGCAGCTGGATGCTCTGTGAAACTGCTGCCGTTCAGTCCTCCAAATGGTCAGGAAGTCTCAGGAGTGTTGGTAAATGAATTCAGGGAGCTGCCCAGCACAGGGAAACTCTATCTTCTGCCGTGTTAGTTGAGCAGGGGGCAGAGTTTAGGGCAGGTTTTACAGGAGGTTGGCATCAAACAAAATTGGATTTTAGATTTTTGGCGCTGGGCCAGCTCTTCGGACCAGTCGGTCTTTGTCTTAACATGATACTACTGTGCTGAGAGCTGCATCTCCACTGCCGGGCAAAGATGAGCCTCATTCAACATCCAGATTGCTAGCATGGGCAAGGACCTCCAAGGGTGCTCCCATCACAACCACCAGAAGGAAATGGCGCGAGGGCCTGCTTGTGCCACACAGCGCCCGGCGTCGGAGAAGAGGCTTCCGGCCTGGCAGAAAACAGTTCAGTTCCTATCAAATCGCTCCTCTGGCCAGAGGCGGTACGAACACAATGTGTGTGAGCAGATGGAGGGGGACATTTAAACGGACCTCAAAGCTGTTCACCAAAGGCCTCTTAGAGATACGGACAGCTTAAGCTCATTTTGAAGGGAGAACTTGAATCATCTGGTAGGAAGACAGCTGTCAAAGGGACAGAAAAGCTGCATTCTACAACCAGCAAAGTTACACCTGTGACCTTGGACTACAATCTCTGTCTCTAAAAATACAATATACATCAAGAAAATCTCATCTGAAAAGCAAGGTCATGGTCCCGCCTCACCCCTTCTGTCCTTGGAGCCCTCCAGGGTGAGGAGGCTCAGAGAGGACCTGCTCACTGCAGTGTCTGCCAGCCCCAGCTGCTCCTGGGAATGCGATGACACTTTTCTGAACATCCGCAGTGACGAGTGAGAGCAATTGTTCTCCAAGGTCATCCACTCTGAGAACCACAAGACTTTGCAACCCCACGGCTCTGCTGGTGTTTCTGGACTCCGGCGCACATCGTGTTTACTTATACTTCCTAAACGTGTTCTGAGCTGCAGGACGAAGGGCCTTGCCTCAGACACAGAGTCTCTACACTGTCATGGTTTATTTATTAATTCATTACTGGCAAATCCTAAGTGTCTTTAGTGCCATTAGCCAGACTCTAAGCTATGATGCGAAGGTGGCATGGCCTGCTTACGATTCCTAAGACACGTGCTGTTCCCGTAGGAGAGGCAGAGAAAACCAAGGATCACAGCACATAGTCAAAACTTCTGTGGCAATGGCATGCACTTAATGGATTCTGACCATGAGCTTCTGGGCAAGTATGATCAGAGAGACACAGCCCAGGAAGACAGATTTTCTTTTCTTTCTTCCTTTTTTTGTTTTTACTTCCTGGTGGTACTAGGGATGAAGCATGGGCTTTGCACATGGAAGACAAGTGTTCCACCACCAGTCTGTATTCCCCAGTCCCTTTGCTATTTTTAATTTTGAAACTAGGTCTCACTCCATCATGCAGGCTAGCCTCAAGCTTTCTCTCTTGCCTACTACACAGGACTTAAACTTTTGAATCTTCCTACATTAGCCTTGCTAGCAGCTATGGTTACAGGTTTGTGTCACTAGGTCTAACAAATGGCCATTTTGAGCAGAGATTTTGGACAAGGTGGAATTGAATGGACGGCTGTGTATGTGTGGGTACTGTGGGTGGGCGGGGGAAAACGTGGTTATAACCGCCATCAGAACACATGCCCGTGCTCTTTCTACAAATGGTTTAAATGCAATTCAGACTTCTTAGCACCTGAAAACGAACCCCAGATTATGTCTATAGCTATCTCAGTTTTAGAGCTAAATACTAACAAAACTTGATAATATTACATTATTACATGTCAGAGCTATGGGCATCACTTATCACCCACGGCCCTCCTCAGCATCCAGATTTCCCAGGCAGCTCCACGAGAAACAACTTTTCAGCTCTTCAAGAATCAAGTGAAAATGCAGCCATACATGGTGGTGGGTACCCATAATGCACTTCTGATGTGAGCGGAAGACCCTGAAGTTAGAGACGAGCACAGGCTACATACCGAGGTCGTGTCCCACAACAACCCAAGTCAAAGGGCGGTGTTAGTCAGCTTCCTGTAACAAACATACCTAAGCTAAACTGACTCGCAAAGAGGAAAGCTCTCTTTTGGCTCTTCGTGTGGAAGTTTCAGACCGAGATTGGCCATCTTTCTTTGCTTCAAGCCCTGTGAAGATGTAGCATATCAAAATGGCTTTTATAGCATCAACTCCCTTGGAAGGCCTGGCCTTAACAACATAATATCACACACACACACACACACACACACACACACACACACACACACACACACACACACACACACGAGCCTACCTACTAGAGGCTCCACCACCTCCCAAGGGCACCACACCAGGGTCTAAACCTTCAGGGAACATTCCAGATCCAACTATAACAGTTGTTCTCAACCTGTGGGCCACGGTCCCTTTGGCAAACCTCTATTGCCACAAATATTTATGGCTCATAACAGTAGCAAAATTACAGTTATGAAGTAACAACAAAAATGATTTTATGGTTGGGGGGGTCACCACAACAGGAGGAACTGTATTTCAGAGTTGCAGCGTTAGGGAGGTTGAGAACCACTGAACTCTAGCAGAGGAAGTCTGGCTAGCTTGACCTTCCTCTTTTTCCTTAGGAGAACATAAAGCTTTGGTGGCAGACTTGGGTTTTAGAGTCCGTCTATCTGCATCCAATCCTGCCAGCATAACTTTCTAGGTATTGGCCTGGAAATTACAAAATGCTGATAATCCTCAGTTCCATCATTGTGCAAACAGAGACTGAGGAGCTGGGGGTGTGGCTTGGATGCAGAGTGCTCAGTTGCCAGAGCATCCACAGAGCCCTGGGTTCAACAGTCTCACGCTCTACCGACTGAGCGAGCCGGGCGGGACGAAACAAGGGGCCGGAGCTCATTACAACATTTTGAGTAGGTAGAAGCCTGCATTTTAACTCACTGCCAGGTGGTTGTTGCACACACTCAGATCTGCAAGCTAAAGCTCAGGACTCACAGCTTGAAGCCCTTTTTGGACACTGTCCAGGTGGGAAATCTGTCTACTCTAGAGACCCAGTACACAATATGCCACCAGAAATGCTGCTCTTATTTACTGCAGCGAGACATTAGTGACTGCTTCGTTTTATTCTAATTCAGTTTTAATGCCTGTGATTGATAGCGTGGACCATAAATGTGACTTGAAAAGCTGTCAGTGTGGAGAAAAACTTTAAAACAAGACTCGAATCTCACGTAGTGCGAAGCTAAGGTTGAGGACACACACAGAGAGCTCCTTCTCCATTTTAACATAGAGGATTTAAACTTTCTAAAAAGTGAGTCTCCTTTGAAACTGTGGTTAGAACGGGGGCCTTGTTTTATAAATAGTTCACATATATTACACAGTTTCTTCTCCGTTTTCAAGTCCTTTTTTAGACTCTAGATAAATGATCATTACAGTCTTCATAGGAGCAGGAGTGAGGAGTGGGCCACCTCATTCCCTCATGGGGACGGGCAGAGGGAGCACGGGGACATACAATCTTATGAAGTTTAAGATGCTGCTTCTTCCCAGCCTTAGACTGAGAAAAGATGAAGCAAGATACCCACTGGCTGTTTGCTGTTTTCTGTTTTCTCCGATAGCACAGGCATGAGGTCATTCAAGAAAAAATCTTGCTAGATCATAAGGCAGGATGGCTGCTTGGAGACAGTTCTTGGGGAGACACGTCATTTATGGGGTAGTAGAGGTCACTGAAAGCAAGGGCTGGAAGGAGGATGTTATGGGTTGAATCGGAAATGTCTCCCACAGACTCATGTGTTACACACATTTCCCCCCAGCTGGTAGCCATATTTTAGGAGGCTGTAGACATGTAGGAGGTAGGACCTAGCTGGTAGAAATAGGTTACTAGAAGTGGGCCTTTGGAGCTTGTAATCCAGCAGTACTTACAGCTACTCTCTTCTTCCTTGGCTACCCTGGGGAACAACTCCATATCCGACATGTTCATATCACCATCGATGTCCCCACGCCTTTCCTGACTTGATGGACTGAGGGCCTTTGCAACTCCAAGCCAAGTAAATCTTCCCTTCTTTCATTTGTCCCATCAGTTATTCTGTCACAGTGGCGAGAAAGTGATGCAGAGGACAGGCATGCTTCCGTCATCCCTGACTCTTTGAGCCTGATTTCCTGGACCACAAATTGGAGGTTTAAAGACATGCATCTCCCCTGGAAATGTCTGGCTCAGAAACAGCTCCATCAGACCCCAGGAATCTCCACTGGAAAGCCCTAGGGGATGGACATTTTGGACTTATGATGGCATGACATCACGATAAGCCCATCACACATAATAGAAAACAGCAACCAAAAACTTAGATTGAAGATGTCTGTAGTATTTTACGTAATCTTTGCTATTATAAAATGCCTGACAGAACAGCTCAAGGGAGGAAGGGCTTGTTTGGTGTCACGGTTTGAGAGGACAGGCCAGTCACGGAGCAGAGAAAGAGGAATGTGGATGCTCACTTCAGTTTTGTCTTTTCCCTCAGCCCCAGCCTCTGGGAGGATACCTCCCACACTGAAGCTACCTCTTCCCACCGAATTAACCGAATCTAGAGACCCCTTCACAGACATATGCAGTGGTTTGTTGCCATGGTGATCCTAACCCTGTCAAGGTTAGAATTGTTGCCGGGTGGTGGTGGCACACGCCTTTAATCCCAGCACTCGGGAGGCAGAGGCAGGCAGATCTTTGTGAGTTCGAGACCAGCCTGGTCTACAAGAGCTAGTTCCAGCGCAGGCTCCAAAGCTGCAGAGAAACCCTGTCTCGAACCCCCACCCCAAAAAAAAGACTAATTGTCATCTACCCGATTTCCTAAATACCGTATCATACTTGAATGTGAGAGGGAAAACAGGGGTGTTGTAGGGATATTTATCATTTATGTCTGGTTAACACGCATGACGATGTGTGGCTTCTACAGCAGGTTCATCTCTGTTGGTCACTCTGAAGTTCTAGGGGCAGCCCTGGAAAGGTGGGGGTCGGGGGTTGTCCTTATAAGGAGGTGGTGCCTATTTCCATTGCTTAAGGAATGACTCAGATTCACCTCTGACCTTGAGAAACGAAGCTGAGAATGGCTTCAAGATGTGAGGGACCAGGAGCCATTTTCCGTTCTTCAGATGCCCCATGCAGTCACACTAAGGTACGTTGAGGGAGGGTCCAGGAAGAAAATGGGCCAGGAAGTGCTATGCAAAGGATGAGCAGGTCCACAAGTCTTTTCCTGTGGGAGGTACAGAGGTCCTTGTGCTGCAGGTAAGTGTGAGGGGAACCAAGATTGTTCAACACCCAGGGCTGTCTCTTCACAGGGAGAGAGGTATAAACTGTTTTCTACCCAGAAGGCTGGGAGCGGACGTGGTTCACAGCCTGGTGACCTCTCACTATCGGTGTGACTGAGACCACAGCGGATCCTCCCCCATCCTTATCATGAGCTTGTTTTTCTTGGTCAGATTATAGAATCCATTTTTACAGAAGATGCCACCTGTACTTTACAAAGGATTTCAGTGTAGCCGAGTCTTCGGTTTCATTGTGCACACGGGGTTGAGTTGTTTATCACCAGAAAAACATGTTCATAAAACTGTGCTGCTCTTAAATTTGCCTATAATAGACTACTCAGAGTCAGACTCCCCAAGTTTGAACCAACACCGACTATTGTATCATAGTAAACCGAACTGCCTTCTTATCTCCCACGGATTGTTCCTCTGCTGGCCTTGGTGGTTGCAGAGACACCCCCCTGCTCCGCCCTTTCTAAGCCTGAATCATTTATTCACTTTTGATCAGTGATGGACTGAGAAGAGACAAACCTATGGATTTAAGAGCATAATATTTTGATTTGCTGTATCATTTTTTTTTCCTTTGCAGTGCTGGCTGGAGATGGAACCTAGGGTCCTGAATATGTTTGACAAGCACGCCATCACCCAGGTAGATAGACTCCTTCCCCTATCCCTTTTCTTTGTTGAATATACTAATTTTTTTTATTTTGTGTATTTGCATTATTTTTCTGTGAATTCACTGTTATTTTATGTCATAAAGATATTTATTTCTGACTGGTTTGGAACATGGGGGTTTCAGCATACCTGAAGAGCACGGATCTAGAGGAATGGCTGTCTTCACATTGCGGATGAAGAAGTCAAGGCACAGGGAAGACACGTAACTGGGACACATGAGTCAGACTGAGTATTCCCATCATCTGGTGTGGCTTAACATCTAGACCCGGCTTCCTCCCCAGAGAAGATGCCGGGGGCCTGGGACCATGATCGTTTATTGTTTAAAGACTTAGTCTCACAAACAAATGGTCTATAAAAATAGCAGGCAGCAAAGCAAAGCAAACATATTTCCTTGGAACTGCATTAGCAGATCTCACAAAAGCAAGTTTCGACATGTCAAACCGCAAAATATTTATTCCCTACAAATAGCTGTGGTCTTTTGTTGGAAAGGAATGCCAGGAAACACAAAATAATACATTTAAACTACAAATAATGATTATATTCTGTACTTAAGGAAATAGACAGTTGGCGGCATTGCAATTTTTTTGAAGCCGATAGATACCAATGTACTATGTAAGCAGTCTATAGAATACTGCAGATCCCTGTGAGCAATTACTGTTAAAATTCAGAGAAGCCTGCAGACAAGAACTGAGTGGTCCCACTGGGAGACAGTGGTGAAGGAAGCGAAGATGGCCGGTGATGACTTAAAGCATCGTTTTAGCATTGTCGCAGGAGACACTAATGGTTCCACAGCCAATGATAATGCTCTCGACTTAGGGAAGACAATGCTCACTTATCAAAACGCGTAGAGCTGAGTCCTTAAATGTCGTAGTAGGAGTGATCCTGTGGGTCTGCGTGAAGCTCTCTTCTAGCTGATAGCATCTACTCGTCCTCTGCTCACGGCACGCTCCTGCTCGCTGCCACATCTTTGCCTCTCATGTTCTTTTCAGAAAACATTCGATTTACCCCACTTAAAAGGCAAGTTCTTTTCATCTTAAACTTCAGTACCCTTAAAGTTCAGCTGCCCCAGAAAGTCTTCTCTAATGGACCCCATGTAACTCTGGCTCAGCCATGTCCTTGGGACCGAAGATCATACATTTCCATTCTGTATTTCCATGTAGGTAGTTATTTTGCTGGTTCATGCTTTCAGCTCTGCAGTGTTTATGCACATGTGTTGATGAAATTATATATATATATATATATTCCATGTGTATAATGTGTGTATGTAGTATGTATAGTATGTAATGTACATGTGCATGCAGGCATACATGTGTATGATGTTTGGCATGGATATGCCGTGTGTGTAGTTTGTAAGGTATATGTGCATGCAGACACATGTCAGGGAGTAAGATTTTGGTGAAGTGGTGAAGCACAGTTCGTGTGTGTGTGTGTGTGTGTGTGTGAGAGAGAGAGAGAGAGAGAGAGAGAGAAAGAGAGAGAGAGAGAGAGAGAGAGAGAGAGAGAGAGAGAGAGAGAGAGAGAGAATGTTTGTATGTATGGGGGCGGTCAACTCATGGAGAAGTTTCAGATTTCAGTCTTCCTATACCGTGAGCTCACTGAGAGCAGAGACAATTCCCCCTAGTGACATCAGTGTGTGGTAGACATGTAAGTGTGATTGTGGGCAACTCTCATTGGACAGCCGAGGGGGTTAAACCAGATGATAACACCATGAACTGAAAGAACCTGGTGAGGTGTTCAACACAGGAAACTTTTAATTTTTTTTAAATGTTATTTTACATGCATAGATATTTTGTCAGCATTTATGTCCACACAAGATTCACATGCCTGGTGCTAGAGGAGGCCAAAAGAGGGTGTTGGATGTCCTGTGACTAGAGTTACAAATAGCTGTGAGCCATCATGTGAGTTCTAGGAATCCAAGGTGGATCTTCTGGAAGAACGGCCAGTGCTCTTAACTGCTGGGCCATCTCTGTGGCCCAGGAACCTTTTAATCTTTCTGGGTGATTCTAGCAAAATGCTTAGCAGGTGCTGGTTGTCTTTGTTGCCGTGATGTAGTGGTGCCTCGAGAGAAATGGCTCACAATTATCCTTCTGCGACAGATAGATGGTCATTAAAGCCAACACTGGTAGTTAGGACACGCCCGTCTCTCCTCCCTGTGCTAATGGTGCCAATGTTACTGAAGACTGCATAGACGGAGTCATCCTGCCTTCCATACTCCTTTAGTCATGAGCATGACGTTATCATCACCATAGAAATAATGGTAATTAATAATAACAGAGTACAATGCTAACTAGCAGTGCTGAAAGCTAATTACGGTACCTGGAACCATATATTCTACATATTACTATTTTTTTGAGACAAGATTGCACTGTATAGCCCTGAATGGCCTGGAACTCACTATGTAGGCCAGGCTAGCTTCAAACTCAGAGACCTGCCTCTGTCTCCCAATTAAAGGCATATGCCATCACAATTTTAAGCCTAAGTTTTTTTGATTTTTAAAATTGCATTTATTTATTTACTGGGAGGGGGGTTGGCAAGATACCACAGAGTGCGTGTCGAAGTCAGAGACAGCTTGTGGGAGTCAGCTCTCTTCTTCCAGTGTGTCCGTTCCAGAAACTGAACTCAGGGCACAAGGCTTGGTAGTAAGCCCCTTTGTCCACTGAGACACATCACCAGCCCTGTACTTGGTTTTCAATTAACTTCAGAACAATGCCGCAATCACATAAACTCAGGGACCAAAGCCTCTCTTCAGGACCACCAGAAGCCACCTGTGAGACTAGGTATACTACCAGGTGCTACTGGATGAGAGGCTGAAAACTGTGGTCCAGCTCAGGCCACAGTAGAGACCCAACTGCTACTCCCTTGGCAGTTTATTCCTTTTGAGCCAATTACCACAAAAAGTAGAGAAACGGCTCCTAAATCTTCTGGGGGTCAGACCACCCTGATCACATTGTTCTCAATGCATGAGCTTTTCCCATTTTCTCAAACTACCACATCATGTGAATTGCAAAGCAAGTCCTGGCGGGAGTGCAGACCTCATGCCTTTGCGGGGACAGCTGGCTGTTCCTAAGCATGCACTTGGTTGTATACATGCTAGTGTCATTTCTAAAATGACAATTGCTCCTCAGAAAATCAGACCTCTCTCCATTAAATAAAAGAAGAAGAAGAAAGGAAGGAAGGAAGGAAGGATGGAAGGAAGGAAGGAAGGAAGGAAGGAAGAAAGAAAGAAAGAAAGAAAGAAAGAAAGAAAGAAAGAAAGAAAGAAAGAAAGAAAACAACAACAAAAAGAAGAAAGTGACCCAATGCCTCTTGCAGTATGATGGACCCACAAGCTGCATCCCAGCCATCAATCAGGAACGTTATCTCCATTTCTCCATGTAACTACCCTCCTCTCTCACCCTCCGTTTTGACATAAACCCTCTAAGCTGTAAATTACGTATTTTGCTATTTCTTTTATAGTTCTTGTTTGCTATTGGTTTTGATTCTAATCTGATTTCATCCACATAAAAATATCATGCAAACTACATAATGTAGTTTGGTTTAGATCCTGCCTCTAGGGCCGGATTTGGTTTTATTTCATTTATAGCAGTTCAGTCATTCACAAGTTGGTTTTTTTTTTTGTGCCCTTAGTTCTCTCTGTTATACTTCCACTTTCATATGAAGAAAGAAGACCCGAAAGAAGAGGAGAGAGAGAGAGAGAGAGAGAGAGAGAGAGAGAGAGAGAGAGAGAAAGAAAGAGAGAGAGAGAGAGAGGAGAGCGAGCACTTTGGAGAAGGATGAAAATTGAGAATCAGCCATCATTATGCAGGCACTTGCATGTACACAGGAGGTGAATGGGAAGAGACCTGGGATCATGCCCTTGTTCTGGTATCTGTGGTACTAGACAAACCACTTTGCCTTTGCACCTTTGTTTGTTCTTTGAGGAACGAACTAAGAATATTCCTTTGAGGTGTGTGGAGTGGCTGGCACATGCCTTTAATCCCAGCACTAGGAAGGCAGAGGTAGGCAGATCTATGAGTTGGAAGCATATTTATTTGTAAGATTTTTTTTTCCTGGATTAGTGAAGCTACCATATCAAAAGGCTTTACAGAACCCACATAAACATTACTCTCAATAAAGAAATGAAGGTGTGCTTTGCTGCTGCTGCGTGAAGCTCACTCCCATCCCCCACAGATACTTAGGATTTAAGACTGATGCTTGTTCTTTTATTGGTGTGGGAAGTCCTTTTGTATATGTATTGCTTTTATTGGTTAATGAATAAAGCTGTTTCAGCCAGTGACTTAGCAGAATAGGGAAAGGTGAGAATTTCAAGCAGATAGAGGAGGAAAGAAGGTGAAGTCAGAGAGACATCATGAAGTCACTGGAGGAGAAAGATGCTTGCCACCAACCAGAACACTGCCTAAAATAACAAAAATGGGTTAATTTAAGATATAAGAGCTACCTAGTGATATACCTAAGTGATTGGACAAACAGTGTTTTAATTAATACAGTTTCTGGGTGGTTATTTCAGGTCTGAGCAGCTGGAAAATGAACAAGCAGCCTCTGATAACATCTCATTTTAGTGTCCCCGAGCTGGATGAACGGTAAAACAGCTTGCAGAACTGTCTACAGAACAGTGAATGCTTTTCTCCAAATAGTCACTTTTGGAGGTGCCCAACTTGAAAGGAGCCTGCCTTTCGGTATTTTGTTTTAATTAATTGAGATGATGTAGTCCACTCTGCAGCCCAGGCTGACCTAGGATTCCCAGGAATCCTCCTGTCTCTGCTTAATATGAGCCACTATGCCCAACCTTGCAGAGTTTTAAATTCTTTAAGAAAATCACCCAGCTTTGGGAATACAAGAAAATATTGTGCCAGGAGGTGGTGGCACACACCTTTAATCCCAGCACTCAGGAGGCAGAGGCAGGCGGATCTTTGTGAGTTCGAGGCCAGCCTGGTCTACAAGAGCTAGTTCCACAACAGGCTCCAAAGCTACAGGGAAATCCTGTCTCGAGAAAAAAAGAAAGAAAGAAAAAAAGAAAGAAAGAGAGAAGAGAAGAGAAGAGAAAATATTATTTGTACCCTCTGTTTTTGTTTGAACATGATTCTCTCTCTTCTAAATTACCCATCGAAAGATGAAGTTTTTCTCTGACACAGAAAACAAAGCAGATTTTCCTACCAGCCACAAGGTACTTTCAAAAACAGAAGGTTCCCAAGGCGCCCCCTCACTGGACTAAATACACATTTCCTCAAAGGGACCACTTTAAAGGCCCAGCCCAATCTTTGTTATGTCTTATGAAATTTATGAAAAAATTAATTGCGGTATGTTAGCATCACACTTTGTGTCTAGCTCCTCTTAGTGTTGACCAGAGCGTGTTGTAGGTGTTCACTGGGAGGCAGTTGTCACTTAGTGTCAAGCTTTTCGTAGGTTAAATAGACAAAGAATGGCTAAAATAACACAGAGGAGATACTCTACCCCCACATTTGAACCTGGACTCTAGCATGGCAACCTTATGAAATGCACATTTTACTATTCTAATGCCTTCATCAAAGACACCTCTATAGTTTCAGTATTTCAGACACTCTTTTTAAACTCGAAAAGAAAAGCATTGGCAAGTAGTAGAAAAGCGAATCTGGCTGCCTTGACCAATGAGCTCTTGCGCACGGGATATTCAGTAAATGACCATGGAGGGCTAGTTTGTAAAGCTTAAGTGCTCTTCACATGTAAGCGACTGTATCCTGAGGTCCTTGGACAGAAACACAGGATCTGAAAACATACGTCCAACTTCAGATAACCTGCTAAATTGGCTAGTCTTTTCTCTAGCCAAGGAACCAAGGATCTCCTGTGTGGCAAACACTGTGCTAAACACTGGTGACCCTACACTGGACTAACGCTCATCATGCCTCCAGGACAGTCATCATCACAAGACTCTGCAGAAAAGTAGAGCGCAAGCCGGGCAGTGGTGGCGCACGCCTTTAATCCCAGCACTCGGGAGGCAGAGGCAGGCGGATCTCTATGAGTTCGAGACCAGCCTGGTCTACAAGAGCTAGTTCCAGGATTGGCTCCAAAAGCTGCAGAGAAACCCTGTCTCNAAAAACCAAAAAAAAAAAAAAAAAAAAAAGAAGAGAAAAGTAGAGTGCATGTTTTATGGTCGAGTGCTATAGTAAGCTATATGCAATCATAGGAGAAAACTTTCACAGGGGAGTCAACTCTAGAACGTTTCCTTTGGGGGAAATGATAGTGCTGCAGAAACGATCAGAAACATCGTTTCTTATTTAGCATATGGTCCGTGTTGAACTAATAATAAAATTTTAGCAGATTATCTAGAAATCAGGAGCAGAAACCAGGAGAGCACTAGTGACTGACGATAAAGCAGTTCATAAGGAAGAAACGTGGGGCTGCTGTCAGTATAATACAGCCCAGGTAAGATTACAGGAGCCACCCGCACAGCAAGGCATCTTTATTATGGCTTTAAAGTGCCCAGGCTACTGGTGGAACCAGTTAAAGCTGTTTATACAAATGCTTCTTGGAGAAAGGCCAGGATATTAGGAGAGAAAGCAATCGCAGGTATGTTTAGATTGGGGCAAAGACCTAGATAATACAATTCATATTCATATTCATACCTGTGATTGTTTTCTCTCCTAATATTCTGGCCTTTCTCTAATATATACTAGAACTGTCACCTGGGTACTGCATTAGTTAAAAGAAGAAATGCTCAAGACATAGCAAGCGATGGCATTACGCGAGCCTCAGAATTAGAAGTGTCTGGACGCAGAAAGTGCCTACCAAATGTCATCTTGTATGTGGGCAGGGATTTTTGTCCGTCCTCCATTGCTTTGTCAGAGGTGCTCAGAATAGCACCTTGCCTTAGCAGGGCTCAGGATTTCTAAGTGAATGACTGACATAAAAGCAAAACGACAAATGGTGTCAATATTTTATATTTAGGAAAGTAAGAAAGCCACCGAAATGAAAGCAGTGAGACATTTGAAGTGGAAAAAATAATTTGAATTAAGTTTATGGAAGGAAACTACAAAGTGTGTGTGTGTGTGTGTGTGTGTGTGCTTGTGCTCATGTGTCTGTGTGCTCATGCATGTATGTAAGCACATGTGTCTGTGGCTATAAATGCCTGTGTGTGTGCACAAACCAGAGAGTCAGCTATGTGTCCTTCTCTGTTGTTCTTCCTTATTCTCTTGAGATGGAGCTCTCGCTGAACTAAAAGCCAGGCTGGCAGCCATCAAGCTCAGCAATACTCCTGTCTTCAGCCCCCACAGAACGAGGGTAATAGGTATGGGCGTGTGTGTGTGTGTGTGTGTGTGCGTGTGTGTGTGTGTGTGTGTGTGTGTGTGTGTGTGTGGTTACTGGGGATTTGAACTCAGGTACTCACGCCAGTCAAGCAAGTATTCCTATCTACTTAGCCATCTCTGCAATCCCTAAAGCTAATATTTTATAGTAACGAAATTAGTATAAAACACACGGGAATAATTCACTTAGTATGTTGTCTGTAAAATCAAGTATTGAAATTGCAAGGCTATTAAAAAGGAAATTATGTTATATTATGTTCCATTTGTAGTCACAGATGCCAAGTGAAAGATAACCAATGTCTTACTTTAGGGTGGCTGCCACGAGGCAGTCAAAGGACGACTCTTTCTTTCTCCCTCTGCGAGATTACAACAAAGCCCCAGTTTGGAAGCTGTCTGTCGTGTGGTGGTGTCTCCACATTTGGACTTTGATGACTCTATATGCAGCAGTTGTCCCTTTATTTAAAGATCATGCTACCCAGGTTGAGTTTTCACCTGCATTTTCCAACAGTACTGAGACCAGTGCAGAACTCCCCACCAAACGCATGTCCATATGACACATCCTGTTTCTCTGTCCCAGGTTTTCACTGCCATGTGGCTCTGTGATGCTCAGGCTGTTGAATGAATTTTAAGTAGTGGCCGCATGAGCTCACTGTAAATATTTATTTATTTATTTAGGGTTTTCAAGACAGGGTTTCTCTGTAGCTTTGGAGTCTGTCCTGAAACTAGCTCTTGTAGACCAGGCTGGTCTCAAACTCACAGAGATCCGCCTGTCTCTGCCTCCCAAGTGCTGGGATTAAATGCGTGTGCCACCACTGCCTGGCATTCACTGTATTAATTTTATCTTCAGGGTCTTGTGCGTCTAGACCAGCGCTTACCACTGAGCCACTCAGTTTTTGAAGGCTGTTCTCTGAGGTTGATCTGCCAGCTCTCTGGCTTCTACTATACCTCATCATGTAATTCCATTTTAACTTGTACAGCCTCCAAGTGCTTGGTGTTAGAATAGCTTGGTTAATGTAGGAACTCACTTGAAAGGGCGTTCTGTTGAAAAGCAGTTTCTCACTATGAACAGAATGGTTACGGAGAGACCTCAGACAATAAAACTTCCAACATTATGTTAAAGCGACCCATCTATTGGAGATGGTAGAGTCAGTTTTAGAGCCAGTCAATAGCATTGATTGGGAGGATATTCTGTACAGTGTGTGAAGTCTTATCTACTTCGATGATCCCGAGCGTAATCTTGAATAATTGCTTTAGAACATATTTACAATTCCTTTATGATGCTTCCTCAAAACTCCAGAGAACCTGGAAGTGGTGGAGAGAATCTTCAAACATGGAACCTTTAGAGCACTGGCATATACTAAATTCTAGGCACCATACTAGACTTTGTGGGGGGGGAAGGACTTTGAAGATGGTATTGGTTAGCACACAGCTAGGTAGGGACAGTGAGAGACCCAGCACAAGGCAACAGCAGGGAAAGAATATCCATCACACAAAGTAACAGAGGCGTGGTGACCTTGGTAGGGACAGTGAGAGACCCAGCACAAGGCAACAGCAGGGAAAGAATATCCATCACGCAAAGTAACAGAGGCGCAGTGACTAATCAGCTGTGGGCATGAAGAGGAGTGTCCACCCCAAGACTGTCAGGTAGAGCGACAGGGTGGACATTTCAGGAAGGGAAAGCAGATGACCCAGGCGCGGAGGAGTCAAGCAGTCCAGTGTGACTGGGGAATTCCAAACAGCCCAACTATGCTCTCACAGAGAGATTGTGGGGAATGGAAAGAGAGCTCGTGTCATTTAGATGTTTTGAATGTGAAGGATGAGGATGACAACTTTAAGAGTATACTGGGGTGACCCTCCGGCTGGCCCATCTTGGTGTGTGTGCACTGAGGCCATGAGGGCAAGAGCCGTCTAAATAGTCAAAGGACTTTGCAGTCTCTCTGTGTCCGTATATGCACTGCAAGAGGCAGCCCTCTGGGTTTTGTTTTTTTGTTGTTTTGTTTTGTTTTGTTTTCTGTGTATGGATGTTTTGCCAGCATGTATGTATGCCATGTGTGTACAGTGTCCAGGGAGGCCAGAAGAGAGTGTCAGATCTCTACAGAAGGCTGTGAGCCACCATGTGGGTGCTAGGAATGAAACCCAGGTCTTCCAAAGAATGGACAGTGCTCTTAACTGCTGACCCACTCCTGCTGAGTTAATTTTAATTTTGCTTTTATGTGCACATGCCTGTGGGTACACATGCATGTGTGTGCATGTGATATATATGTGTATAGGTCAGAGGTCAGCATGGAGTATCTTCTACAATTGCTTCTTCGGCTTATTTTTTGAGTCGGAGTCTGAACCTGGAGTTCACTGATTGATTGGCCTGGTTGGCCACCTGCCCTGGAGATCCTGATGTCACCTCTTTAGCACTGGGACTGTGGGAGCACTCAAGTCTTTAGTTCTACATAGCAAGCACTTTGCTGTCTGAGCTACCTTCCCAATCTTAACATTAGAGGTTTTTAATATTAATGTGGTGTGTGTGGGAATGTGTGTGTGTGTGTGATGTGAGGGGTGTGTGTGTGTATGTGTGTGCATGAGCTGTGTGTGTATGTGAGGTGTGTGTGTTTGCTGTATGTGGTGTGTGTGTGTTTGTGTGTGTTTGCTGTATGTGCTGTGTATGTGTTTGCTGTATGTATGTGGGGTGTGTGTGTGTGTGTGTGCATGAGATGTGTGTGTTATGTGAGATGTGTGTTTGTGTGTGTGTGTGTGTTTGCTGTATGTGTGAAGGCCAGAGGTCATCTTCAGATGTTACTTTCACTCTGTTCTCCAACATCTTTTTAAAAAAGATCTCTCACTAGGACCTGGACTAGCCAGCTAGGTTAGGCTGGCCAGCACGCCCAATGATGGGGTCTATAAATGCTCATCATCAGGCCCCATCTTTTATCTGGGTTCTGGAAATTGAACTTGGGACCTCATGTTTGCAAGGTGAGTACTTTGACAAACTGAGCCACCTCCCAAGTCAGCCTTATGGCTTTCTGTTTGGTTGTTTTTTTTTTTTTTTTTTTTTTGAGACAGGGTTTCTCTGTGTATCTCTGGCTGTCCTGGAACTGGCTCTTGTAGACCAGATTGGCCTTGAACTCACAGAGATCTTCCTGCCTCTGCCTCCCAAGTGCCTGGATTAAAGGTGTGCACCACCATCACCCTGCTATCTTACAGTTTTTAAAGTGCAATATAACTTTTCTCTTGAAACCTTTATCCATTCCACAATTAGAGTGATGAATGTTGACACACAATGACAATACGACTTCCTAACCATTGGAATGTAATCAGGACCCACATGATTTATGAAATGATGATTCTTTCTTGGTGAGCACTAGCCCCCCCCCCCCCGTTTTGGAGAGTACTCTTTATCACCTTGCAGAACTGTCCATCCTGTCATTATCTTGAGTGGTTAGATGAAAAGGTGTAAGTTTCCCGTAGAATCTTAAACAAAGTATGCTCCCAATAAATATTATCTAGCCATGTCTGTTAAACATTAGCTATATTTTAAATTTTAATTAACTTATTGTGTGTGTGTGTGTGTGAGGCTAGTTGAGTGGAGACAGAGGTGACACTGTGAAGCCAGTTCTCTCTTTGCACCTTGACTTGGGTTCTGGCAATAGAACTTAGGGTGCCTGCCTTGCACCGCAATCGTTTTTTCCAAACTGAGCCATTCTGCCGGCCTTGGACATTAGATGTTTTTAATGCATTTGTTATAATAAATCTGTAACTTTATGAACTTACTATTAGTGCTGCTGTCACATTTGATTGATTCTTTGTTTACAAGCGACTCTCGTCTGCTCACGCTTGTTTGTATGCTTTCAACATGCTGCCAGCTCAACTCTTTAAAAAGATTCTGATGTTTACTGCTGTTATCGTTGGGTGAAGAATCATCTGCTTGGACAGTGTCTGCTGGGCACGTGCTACTCGATAATGTGTGCTGGGCACCACTCTCCCAAGAATAAATAATTAATAGCGTCTAATCAAGGCCTTTGGCTTTTCTGCATTTAAACCTCTTTACTTTCAATTTGAACTCATGGAGAGCCGTTGTGCAGTAGATTTGTAATGTAAGCCCCTTATATAATTGTACAGTCCTCAGTATCGGCACTTGAAAATTGAGAACAATGCTGAATTTATTTCTAATAATATATCCTCATTAGCTTAATATGTCAAAGTATTTGCATTTTAACATGCAATCCATGTCCGCTGATGAGAGGCCTTACATCTTTTATTCGCCTACTCTTTAAAGCATATGCCCTTGGTACTTATAGTGCAGCCTACTTTGCATGTGTGTGTGTGTGTGTGAGAGAGAGAGAGAGAGAGAGAGAGAGAGAGAGAGAGAGAGAGAGAGAGAGAAAGAATGTATGTGGTACGTGTGTTATGTGTCTTATTCCTTTGATACAGTGTCTTTCAGTGAACCTGCCAGCCTTCTCCCCTGCCCCCCACCTAGAGTAGGGGGTTACAGTCAGAGTGGCCATACCTGGCTTATTACATGATGCTTGGGATTCGAACTCAGGTCTTTGTGTTTGCCTAGCAAGAGCTCTTATCTGCTGACTTTAGGTGACACATCTACATGGGAAATACTTGATCTGTGTTGAGATCGCAGAAAATTGGGAGTTGATAAAAGTAGATTCTTAAAGTTATATTCTTTCTAAGTAGCTTAAACATGTCCAAACACTGATTCGAATTGGTTTCTGAATTTAAATTACTTATGATAAAAATCAATAAAAACTAAATTGACTTCCCAAGTGCTCAGGAGCCAAGTGCAGCTAGTGTCCATAGTGCTGGCCAGTGCAGTCATTAGAGAGTTTCTTTCCTGGGGCCAGTGGTCAACAGCATCCTTTAGCCACCAGCCATGTGAGTTTAACACCTTGTCTATCCTCGTGTCTCTTGTCCTGGCAACTTCAACTTTCCTCTGAAGCTTTCACCCCTGCCATAGACAGTCTAATCCGTGCATCCTTGCCACTCGCTGACTGTCTGTCTAATCTGTGCATCCCTGCCACTCGCTGACTGTCTGTCTAATCTGCGCATCCCTGCCACTCGCTGACTGTCTGTCTAATCCGTGCATCCCTGCCACTGGCTGAC
>JAQHUG010000006.1:9259985-9274218 GCA_028555095.1 Dicrostonyx torquatus | reverse complement strand
ATCTGCGCATCCCTGCCACTCGCTGACTGTCTGTCTAATCTGCGCATCCCTGCCACTCACTGACTGTCTGTCTAATCTGTGCATCCTTGCCACTCGCTGACTGTCTGTCTGATCCGTGCATCCCTGCCACTTGCTGACTGTCTGATCCGCGCATCCCTGCCACTCGCTGACTGTCTGTCTAATCCGTGCATCCCTGCCACTCGCTGACTGTCTGATCCATGCATCCCTGCCACTCGCTGACTGTCAAATCTGCGCATGCCACGTTTTGTGAGCAGACCAGAAGAGAATTGCTAAAACCCTTAAGACACTCCTTTGCCATTTATGTCTAGTCACAGCTGTAAGAAATCAGATAGGAAAACTTTGCTGATGGGCATTTTCGTTATTGAGGACTAAGATTAAGCAATTTTGTTCCTGTTCTAACCCTTTATGAGAGAAGAGGTCATACCGGGCATATAAAACAGAGGTTTTATGTTTGTATGTTTGTTTTTTACCTATGAAAAGTACATTTTCACTATATACCAAGCCTTGGACTATGGGTAGTACCATGAATTAAACAACATTTTTTTTCAAAGTAGAGTTAATTTTCATCTATCTGATTAAATAGAATTATAGATCTGGGTTATTAAAAAATGATTACCTTTGAATGTAGTTCCACCGCTACAAAAAGGGTTGACATAAAAAGCAAGTGTCCTTCAATATTATTTAGTAAATAATAGCCACTCAAATTTCAATATTTGAGCGAAGAATAGCAGATGTAGCTAGATAAGTTTTTAGTATGAAAGCCACCGGGCCTGGATCCTGGGCTCTCCTTTGAGCTCTGTCTCTAATTAGCCTTATCCCTTACAGGTCTTATGACGGGTGCAAGATTGAACTTTCCCATACATCCCGGTTATCTTATTTCTGTGTTTCACTAACCTGATGCGGCAATGATCACAAATAAAGCCAATTCAGTGGAAGTTTGTAAAATGGAAACAAATACGCCTGTCAGGGTCACCACAAGACTGAGGACACAGGCAGTATATGAATTCCATTGGACCAGCGAAACCCAAGCTCCCAATGGAAGAAGTGATTGGTGCCTATCCCTGCGGGGCAGAGCATTTTCTCAGAGAGAGTTGGAATACAAGGAACTCCCGTGTTAGCCGTGTTCAGTGGGGCTGCTGTGCGAGCGGCCTTCAGCCGATCAGAAAGTACAAACTCACACCTCCGTACATCTTGGTGAACCCAGATTTCCGAAGTGTGGCATTCCCAGGGACACACCATAATCCAGGCTGTGGTCTTGCGATTGGTTCCAAAGTCTGAGTGCTATTTGAGCAATGGAGACCACCAAAGGGTCTCCATTTGCGATTTGCATTTGCTTTGTGGCGCTGAGAAATGTTTACAACATAGGATGCTAGAGAAATAAATACACAGTGACTACACTGGTGTGTGTGTGTGTGTGTGTTCCCTTGAGATATGTGTTTGCTATTTTTAGGTTCTTCTGGCCCATGTTTTAAGGGTCAAGTGTTAAGTTTTCAGAAACAACTTTTAATGAGTCAGGATAAAACCCAGCTGGTGCAGGAATTCTTCCTTCAAACGAATGCATTCAAGAAAGAAGAATTTTCCCATCATCCCAAGATTCCCATTCCAGGTTGAAGAAAGCTGTTGAACGAAATCCATCAATCTTGTCCTGTCTGTCTCTCCTGTTGTCTTCCTGCCCATCCACGAAGGAATTGAGGGGAAGAAAAAAGAAAAACACATTGGAAAGAAAAGGAATAGGGAGATGGCAAGGTTTGTTGTTTTATTTTAGAGGCCAAGTGTCCAAAAACATCAGAATAAGGACACATTGCATCCGGACAAAGTACAACACACGCGATGTGCACAGGACCTAAAGAGAGGCAGGTGGATGGACGGGCAAGAAAGCCATCTAGAAGGAAGAGTTCCAGGCCACAGTCAGAGACAGCCTTCTACTCTCCCCGAATAAACTGTCCTAAGTGACACTTCCTTGTATCCCAGGAAGTGACGATCAGCCAGTGTGATTCCCAAGTCTCACCCACTCCGGGGATGCTGTGGGGTGCGGGGAGCCCTCTTCCACAACGCTTTCTGGGCCAGCTCCTTACAGGGGGCTGTGGTGCCTTTTGTGCAGTCCTGACCCTGAACACACACCACCTCAGGGCAGAAGGGGACTGAGAGAAGGCTCCAGGGACGCTAGGCTTAAAATTAAAAGGAGCGGAGAGTTTAAGGCTGGTACCCAATGCTCCCTGCAGTGACACAAACAAAATGCATAAAAAGAGTGTGTGTGTGGGGAAGGGGATTCTGACTCAGTCGTATCTCCACACCGTGCCCCCCGTGCTGTTTTCAAAGCCACACAAGAATCAAAATCAAATCGCGAGACTCCGGAGGTTCTGAGGGGACAGGCAGACCGGCGGGTGGGGCGAGGAGTCCCTAATGAAATCCGGCCCGGGCGGGCGGGCGGAGGCGGCCCCGCATCCCTAATGAGGGAATGAATGGAGAGGCCCCTCGGCTGGCGCCCGCCCACCCGGCGGCGGCGGCCAAGAGCCTTGGGGGCGCTGCGTGCCGCGCCCGCCGCTCCGCGCGCACCGGCTCGGGCCGCCGAGGGCTCCGGCTGAGCTCGGCGGGGACGGCGCGGATGCGGCGGCGGCGGCGGCGGCGGCGGCGGCGCTCACCTGAGGCGGCGCGCGGGTGGCGCTGTCAGGGCCGCGCTCGCCCGGCGCCGGCTCCACACTGAGGCTGCTCCCGGGCGCCCGCCCGCTCGCCCGCTCTCCGGTCCGCCCGCCCGCCCGGCGTCCCCGCAGTCCGGCGTCCCGCGTCCTCGCCCGCCTTCCCGCTCCGCGGCCTGCGGGAGCCGCGCGCTCCCCGGTGAGGCCTGCTCGCTCGCTCGCTCGTTCTCTCGCGCGCGCCCGCCAGCCCGCCCTCGCCGAAGCCCTCCGCGGCCCGCCACCCGCCGGACCCCCGGCTCGACCCCGCCGCCCGCGCAAGATGTCGGCGCGGACGCCATTGCCCACGGTGAACGAGCGGGACACAGAGAACGTGAGTTCCCCCCACCCCACCCCGAGCCTCCAGCGCGGCCACCTGGGCGAGCCCGGCCTGACCCCTATCCCGTCCTTCCCATCCATCCCCACCACCGGGAGGCCGGGGCCGCCCTCTGCTCTGAGGTGGTCCTGCCGGAGGGAAGGGGGAGATGATGGAGGGCAGAGGGTGGGCAGACAGGGTGGATTCGTGACGACCCCAGCCTTCTGGAGTCCCCCACACCCGAGTGAATGGATGCTTGGCGACAGCCCACGAGCCAGCCGAACCTCTTAGACCGTGGCTGTCCTGGGCTCTTCCAGCCCTTGGCTTTTTCTGGATCTTTTGAGTCCTTTGCAAACAAACATACACCCCACCCCACCCCCAGCACTGCCCCATGACTTTGCCTTTTGTAAAATCAGGTCCACATTGGAGGGGGGGGGGCATTGGGCACCTCAGGGATAAAGAAGGCAATGAAGTAGAGGGTGTGTGTGTGTGTGTGGTGTGTGTGTTTCTATCACTGTGATACTCCCAGTGGGGCATTGGGCACCTCAGGGATAAAGAAGGCAATGAAGTAGAGGGTGTGTGTGTGTGTGTCTTTCTATCACTGTGATAGAGGGTGTGTGTGTGTGTGTGTGTGTCTTTCTATCACTGTGATAGAGGGTGTGTGTGTGTGTGTCTTTCTATCACTGTGATAGAGGGTGTGTGTGTGTATGTGTGTCTTTCTATCACTGTGATAGAGGGTGTGTGTGTGTGTGTGTGTGTGTTTCTTTCTATCACTGTGATAGAGGGTGTGTGTGTGTGTGTGTGTGTGTGTGTGTCTTTCTATCACTGTGATACTCCCAGTAGTGAGGAGTGGAAGAATTTCACTTAGAGCTTCTCTAGCCCCAGGGTGAGAGAGAAAATGTTCTAAAGCCCCCGGAACCCAACTGGCTTCTTTTCCTCAATCCACTGTTGATGACTCAGGGACCGGTTTTAAGTACCTTGGAGTGTCACCAGGTGCCTTTCTTTGAAGGGAGGATTTCCTTGTGTCTGACCAAATTGCCCTCAGGAGTTTGTTGTTGTTTTTTAATTTTTAAAACAAAAATCAAGATTGAGGTGCTCTTGGTATTTGAACTCGGGAAAACTCAGAGAACAAGGCCAGGTGCGTTTTCAGCTTCCGGAAAGTGTGATGGTCTGTACTCATGAGTGTGCAAGTTGCTTTGCAGGAGAGGTCTTTCTGTCAGGGTTTTTAAATCCCCATGACGTGTAAAGGGGCTCCGGAGGCTCCAGAGGGTCTGGTCTGATTGCCCAACAAGTTTTAAGGCGCCAGGGGGTTCTAGGTTTTGGTTGGCTGACCAGAGTTGTCTGGCCGTCTGCTCACCTCATCAGTCCAGCCTAATGTACCCGTGACTTCATAGGGGTGGCAAACTACAAACCCTGAAGTGCTTCGGTGTTGTGACACAAAAGGTAGGCGAGGAGAGACAGGCAAGCCCCCTTTGTCAAGTGCTGGATGAGACATAAACATGCGTAATCGGGAGTCGAGGGTCACAGAAATTAATCGAATTATTTGAAGGGAAAAGGATTTTAATTCTACGAAGAGCGTTCATTGTGAGAAGAGCTAGGAAGATGTTGGGTGTGCTTTGTCCTCCCCTGTGCCATACATTTACAGCAGTAAAGACACTGAAGCTGTCACTATCCTACATTATAGCTTAATTTGCATCAGAACGGTTGTTTTAGAAATTAAATTGCTGCATCATTTTCATTGGGAGGTTAAAGGAGGTTGAAGAAACAAGGTAAAGAATTCGGTGGAATAGATCTTTAAAGCCAAAGAATTAATTAAAAAAAAAAAAAGTCCTGTCATCCAAGAGTGAGGATGAGAAGTCGGACGGTGACCTTTGTTTTCATGAACAGAATTCTCTGTGTGTTAAGCTGGAGTGAAAAGCACGTCGTTTGGTTTGGTCTTGGGCTTTTGGCTGCTACACCTCGCTTTAGGCTTGTAGGGTCGTGTTCTTTATACAGACATGAGATGGCATTACCGAAGCATGAAGCAAGGAATCGTACTCCACACGGCTTCACGTGTAAGAACAAAAGAGCAGCCAGGGCACTTCAGAGCTGAGCAGTGATAGCGTGACTTGTGTGGTGCCTTCTGAGCATGGCTGCGTCCCGTGAGCTCACCTGCTTTGTTCCTGAACCTGCTTTCTCGGAGGCCCTGCGTGGTTTTGTTCCTACTCTGGCACACACCCGTCTCTCTATGTAGCTTTACTTTATCTACATCCTAATTATCTCTTGATTGCCGTGGAAAAGATCTGCTCTGCTATGGCTGTTAGTTAATCCACTAGTGTGCCCTTAACTCTGGAGCTGAAAGGGAGTGTAGGAGGGCTCAAGACAAGGCCTCTCCCCACTGAGAGCTGTCAGAAGAGATGAATGCCATCCCAAGCAGGGTACAGTACAAGACTGTGTGTAACCAGGGCCAAATTGGCTTGTAAGTGTTCTGGGTGTTTATCAAAGAGGCCACCCCTGGAGGCTCTTAAGTGACCACCGAAGTCATAAATGGCACTATCCATGTTCCTCACCTCCCATCAGTGGACTTGAGTAACAAACTTGCTTGTCAGCGCATGTATTAATGTCAGCATGCTGGCCAAAATACACATTTGCTTGTACTCATACATACTTTTAAGTATATCCATATATGATATATTTTATAATATCTATAGAAATGTTTATTTGTATGAATTATTAAAGCCTTCTAGGTCTTTGGAATATTAAAGACAGTAGCCAAGACACTATTGCCCTTAGAAATTAAAATAAAAAAATACAGTCATTTTTAAAAATCGGTATTATATTGCAGATAACATAAAGATTTCTTAAGCATATGAAGCATATGTATACACACACACATAACTATCCTGCATATGACGTATTTTCTGTCCTGGGAATATATGCTATTTAATCTTTTCCGATGTCACGGATGCATAGTCAAGATTGAAGATTCCAGGAGGGAATGTGTGACCCTGCTGTCTAGCCTCCCACCGTGCGCAGCAGAGAAAGAATTATTCTTGGGGAACGTTCATGTGAACTTCAGCAGTCTTCTTAGATGACAGTTTGTGTGCGCCTTGCCGTGGGCCTCTCCCGCCTGAATACCACAGGAAACAGCAAGTGGCTCCTAAGGCAGTAAACACTGTAGTGAGGCAGGAAAGACAGTTACAGAGTATAGGATCTCTGCGAAATGTGTTTGATTTTAGGTTTGTAAAGAGTAAGTCTAGAAAAATGGAAACGGTTGAAAAGCTTGTTTATCTTTTCTTTCTTTCTTTTTTTTACTGTCAGATCATTCTTGGATAATTCCAGTGTGGATTTAGGAACTGTATTAAAATATGTTAATAAATATGTTTCTCTCTTCAATGGAACAAATTTATACGTGTTCTGGAGAACCTCTGATGACATTCATGGCAAACAGTGCTGTGTTCCTTATTAGATATCAGTGTGACAAACGCCAATGGAACTATTTCTTGGGATGTCTTAAAATTATAAGTTTGGATACGTTCAAAAGCCATAAAGAGACCTTTTCTTCCTGGTGTATCTTTTGATAGCCTTGAAATTCATGTGGCGACTGTAACAAGCTGCTGCGGTAACTAGGGTGGCCAGCAGCAGGTTGGTCAGGGGCCATGGGTGTGTGTGGACGGAAAGGCATGGGGATTGTGCACATTTACACTCCCCTTGGCGCCGCTCGGACTCTCTGCACGACTCCCAGTACCTGTCCTGTCGCAGCGCACTTGCTGCCTGGCTTGTCTCCTCCGTGTTGTCCTTGCTCAGTGACTAACACGTGTAGGAAATCAGTGCTGTAACAGTCCCTTTTGATCACTTCGTTTATCATCAAAACGGAGGGTAGACGTTAGGATACACCGCCCAAGACCTTCGGAGAGTCACGTGACCTGCCCAAGGTCACGATAGATCTCTGACCTCTTAAACTGTTGCTGGGTTCTGGCTATTGCTTCTGGGAGGTGGCTTGTTTAGTTTAGGCTTAGAGATCTAAAAAGAGCACACATGTCCCGTACGGGAGGAAGAACAGGATATGCTTTTCTTAACGACTTCTGGTCCTTTACTACTTATCGCCCGCAGTGCCCTGCCCTGTCCCCCTTGTCACACACTTATAAATCCTTTGTGGCTTGGCTTGCAGCATTCGGCAGGACTTCTGAGGTCACTGCAGCCGTTCTCATTCGCTTCTGTAGCTACCACTGGTGAACTGTATGAAGTCCAGGTTCACGGTCTCCAGAATGGGCATCCAGGCAGTTCACTCGGGGAAGGAAAGACCTTTAACTGCCTTTTTCTCGATCTTGATGCTATTATTCAATCTTCGTATTTTGTTTCTTCTTTTTTTTTTTTTGTTTTTGTTTTTTGAGTGTTTGTAGGCGGGTACCATTGCGTGAGGCCAGAGGATAGCATTGAGGAATTGCTTCTCTTCTTCCACTGTATGAATTGCCAGGATTACATTGTCATATTGGTGGCAAGCCTGGCCATCTCGTTAGCCTTCTTTGTTTTCTGGAAGCCTACAATGTGCACAATTAGCTATTTTGTTTGGTTTTTCAGATAACAATCCTCATTACTTGTGGCTATCCGAGGCTTTCCTCTGGAGCTTGTTTTCTTTTTCCTGATGAATATTTTAAAGTTCTTTTGGTGAACCTGGGCATGGCAGCATATGCTTGTAAACTCAGCATTCAGGAGGCTGAGGCAGGAGGATCCCAAGTTTGAGGTCAACCCGGGCTACAGAGTAAAACACTTTTTCTCAAAAGGAGGAAAAAAAAGTTGTTTTAGCTAATGATAGCCATTTGTAATTTTGTTTGTCTGATCGAGACAGGGTCTCGCTATGTAGCCCTAGCTGTCTTAGAATTCACTATGTAGACCAAGCTGGCCTCGAATTCCTGCCTCTGTCTCCCGAGTGCTGGTATTAAAGGCATGTGCCACTATGCTCAGGTTGTAAATTATTTTTTTAAAATCTGAAAATAGTTTTTTTTATTTTATTGAAAGACAGCTTTGCTCAGTCTGTATTTCTGGATTGTTGGTTTAATTTCTTTAAGGGGTCAGAAAATATTTCCCATTGTCTACTCTCTACATTCTAGTAAAAGTTGTCTCATAAGCCGGGCAGTGGTGGCACACGCCTTTAATCCCAGCACTCGGGAGGCAGAGGCAGGAGGATCTCTGTGAGTTCGAGACCAACCTGGTCTACAAGAGCTAGTTCCAGGACAGGCTCCAAAGCCACAGAGAAACCCTGTCTCAAAAAACAAAAAACAAAACAAAACAAAAAAAGTTGTCTCATAACTGACAAGCTGTCTTTTCTTTTTTTAATATTTATTTTTATTTAATTTGTGTTGGTGCTCTGCCTTGTCTGTCTGTCTGAGAGCATCAGATTCCCTGGAACTGGAGTTACAGACAGTTGTGAACTGTCATGTGGGTGCTGGGAATTGATCCTGGATCTTCTGGAAGAGCAGTCAGTATTCCTAACCACTGAACCATCTCTCCAACTGCTTTCTTTCTTTTTTTTAATTAACATTTAATTAGATCATTTCTCCCCTTCTCTTTCCTTCTTCCAACCCCTCCTATGCACACTCCCCCTCAAATTCATGGTGTCTTTTTGATTCTTGTTTTATATATATATATATATATATATATATATATATGCCTATTGTTACTTACACCTACATACATGTATATGTATGCATGTATGTGTAAGTGAGTGTGCCCAAATATAAATACAACATGCTCAGTCCATTTTGTGTTACTTGTTTGTGTCTGATTTCTGTGTTGGCCTTTTACTACTGAATACCAATTGGGGTACTCTTCCCTGGGGAAGACTATGTCCCCCTCTCTGGGCATTCCCTTGTTGCCTTCGTCCTTTGTTTAGGGTTAGGGTCCTGTGAGATTTCTCTTTTCCATATTGGCATGTCTATTGGTGTCTGTCTCGTTAGGGTTCTCTTTTTTTGGTGTTAGGGTTTTGTTGTAGCGTGTTTAGATGTAGGTTTATTTTCATCCTGTTTGCATGTTGAAATAGTTTCTGGGTGCCTCTCAACTATTATTTTTTTTTCTCGTCACTGTCTTTCTTTTGGCCCCTTTGGTGTCTTCCTTCTTTATACTCAGATTGGCTCCCCAGATGGCTTACCATCTTCATTTTTCCTACTGGTTCGAAGCTCTGCCTTCTGTAGATTTTTGGCTTTCATCAGTTTAGAAATGTGTCCACCATGGTTGCTTTGTGCTTTAGCGTAGCTCTGTTCCCTCTTTCGTCTGTTCGCTCTGCTGAACTTTCGTTCTGTCCTCGTATGTCATGTTTTTTCCTGTCTCATCACTTCTTTGTAGTGCAATCTGTAGTGCATTTGCTCTGTGCAGTGTTTAGATATGTCTGTTTTCAATTGTCTCCCAACCTGTCTGTTGTTGTTTATTTTAACTGTGTTTAAAACACCTTTAACGGGAGAGACCTGCTTTTGTGAGTCTTTAGGTATGTAGTATAGTATCATTACCTGTAAAGAGTGAGTTTTACCTATTTGCTACTGCAGTATAAGGGTTCCTTGTGTATTGTGGATAGTAGCCCCACATGAAGTGCGTGCCTTGCAGATATTTTCTCCCACTCTGTGGGGCCTCTTCCCTCCATTTTCCCTGTAGTCTGCTCCAGTCTTCCTCACCTAAGACTTACATCTTGAAACTTTTTTTCTGACATTTTCTTTTATCAGTTCTATAGCTCAAGCGTTACAGTTAAATCTTTAATCTGTTTTGAGCCTATTTTTATGTATTTCATAGGACGAGGGTCCAATTTCATTCATTTGTCGTTGATTGGGATATTCAGAGTCCTTTGTGGGTCTTTATGAATCCTAGGATGATGTCTTAGTTCCTGCTGCTATGAAAAGACACCATGACCACAGCAACTCTTATAAAAGAAAAACATTTCATTGGGGTGGCTTACATTTTCAGAGGTTTAATCCATAATCATCAGGCAGACATGGTGCTGGAACAAGAGCTAAGAGTCCTTACATCTTAAGTCACAGGCAGCAGTCTCACTGGGTGTGGCTTTAGCATAGATGGCCTCCACAGTGACACACTTCCTCCAGTAAGACTATACCTTCTCCAATAAGGTCAGACCTCCTAACAGTACCACTCCCTGTGAGATTATGGGGGTCAATTACATCCAGACTACCACAGATGTTTTTCTATTTCTCCAGAAACATGCAATTGAATTTTGATAGGGATTATAACGAATCTATAGATAGGTTTAGGTAGTGTGGACATTCTGACAGTATTCATTTTTCTAATCTATGAACATGGGCTGTCTTTCCATTTTTTGTCTTTAATTTTTTTCAACAATATTTTGCTTCTTTGGTTAAATTTATTCCAAAATATTTTATTCTTTTTTGGTTTTTTAAAAATTGGCCTGTTTCCTAACTTTTTTCCAGATAGTTCCTTATTAGTGATAGACACACATCTGATTGCAGGCGTGTGTGTGTGTGTGTGTGTGTGTGTGTGTGTGTGTTTATTTTGGATCCTGAAAGGTTTTTGGATTTGTATATTAAGTTTAACAGGTTATGGTGGGATGTATGTGGGATTACATATAAAACTGTCTCATCTACAAACAGATATTTTTCCTTCTTCCTTCCTAATTTGAATACCTTTTCTATTTCTTGTTGAATTGTTTGGGCTGAGTTCCAGAACTAGGTTGAGTAGAAGTGGTGAGGATGGTCATTTGTCATTGTTTCTGATCTTAGAAGGAAACTTTTGTTCTGTCCTTTGGCTGTTATGTGAGCCATGGGCTCTCCGTAGGTGATCTTTATTGCCTTGTGATAATCCCCTTTGTTGAGTATTGCACTGGATCTTGCCTTACGTAAATGCTTACATTTAAAATCTGTATCATATGGAAATTGTTACAGAATTTTAATTTTTCTTGTGTTGATAAGGTGTATATCACATTGATTTGTATACTGAACTGTCTTTGTATCGCAGGTGTCACTGTGGCATATGCTCCTTTTAACACACTATTGGTTTGGGTTTGCTCATTTTCTGCTTGTTTTGAGAATTCTTGAGCCTGTTTATGGTCACTAGGCATGTTGGCCCACAGCTTTCTTTCCTTATAATGTTTTCTTAGTCTTTGATATCAGTGTAATGCTGGATTCATAAATGAGTAGTAGATAGTATTTTCTCCTCAGTTTTTGGGAGAGCTTGGAAAGACAGGTGTCAGTTCTTTAAATGTTTGCTGGCTTCATCAGTGAAGCCATCTTAGCCTTTCTTTATTATTAGGTTTCTGATCGCTGATCCATTCTTTACTAGTCACAGATCTGCTTGGGTTTTCTGTGGCCTCTGAATAGAGTATTTGTAGATCTATTAGGATTCTCCAGAGGAATAGATTTAATTTGAACAAATGTGTCTATTTTTCAGTTCTTCTGTCTTTTGTATCTAGTTTTACACCATTCGAATTAGAAAAATACGTGGTATGATATCAGCTTTAAATTTGTGCTTTGTTTTTTATTTTATATATTTGTGTGTGTGTGTGTGTGTGTGTGTGTGCAGTGTTACTTATCATGGAGAATGTTCTGTGTGTACTTGAGAAGAATGTATATTGTGCTACTCTTGGGTATATGGAATTTTTTTCCCTTTTTTCTTATTGGTTTTTTGAGACCGTCTCACAATGTGGCCCAGGCTGCTCTCAAACTTGCAAGCCTTAGCCTCCCAAGTGTTGGGATTCTAGACTCTTGCATGCTAGGATTATAGATGTGTCCCACCATATCAGTGTGGACTGCTTTTGATTTGTCCATTTTGTCTGTGATGTTGTTCAAGTCCTTGTTTCTTTATTGATCTTCTGTCTGGATGTTGTGTCTATTACTGCATGTAGAGTATTGAAATCCATTACTGTGTTGCTGTCTATTTTTTGCCTCTGGCTCTGCCAATGTTTGTTTTATACATTTAGGTCTTCTGATGTTGAGTACATATATTTTTGTAATTGTTACATCTTCTTTATTTGATTGTTCTGTCATCATGTGACGCCCTTCTTTGTCTGTTATGGCAATTTTTAAAATTCTATTTTATTCTATTTATTTATATGGCCATCCCTGCTCTCTTTCAGTTACTGCTTAAACGGAGTATCTTTTTCTATCCTGTGGCTTTCGACCTACATGTGTCCTTAAATGTAAAGCAGGGCTCATATCGACAGCATCTAGTTGAATTGTTTTCTTTTATGAAAGTGTTTGATCCTTTGCATAATGTAATAAAGACTAGTGTTGTTTTAAGTATTCTGTCAGGCTTGTTTGTCTGTCTTGCTCTCTGGTGTTCTCTTCCTGTGTGTTTCATGAGTTTTCATAGTGACATTTATAGTGTACCATTGTCAGCATCTAAGCCCAGGCTGTAGACAGTCCCCTCGTTGGAGCCTTGACCTCCAGCCCAGTCTTCCCCTTCCGCTTCTGTCTAATTTTAATTTCATTGGTTCTGTTTGTAATTCAGAAAGGTCCAGGATTTTCTTTGCAGCCCTCTGTCTTTGAAATAGTCTCCTAGTCCTTGTTAAACTTTTGTGAGTTCATTTTCTTGAACATGTTCTTAAACATCCAGGAGCATCAGAAAGACAGAATGTTTGTACCCATGAATATCTGTCATGTGGTGGTTTTGTTTCTGGTTTGTTGTTGGTTTTCCTTTTTTTTGATAGCAAATTCCTGTTTACCTAATTTTATCTGTGTAAGACTTGGGGTTTGAGAATGCCTTACTACAGAGAAGGGCTGTTTTTACTCCCGTGGGACTCTGTTGACCTCAACACTCTTGTCCAGTCGGGAATTAGAAAGCTGTGGCTTCAGCTCTTAACCTTGCTGGGGGTCCAAGACTTAGAATTTGACCACAGGGCAATTCTGTTTTTTGTGGTCACTTTCTACTGGTCTGTCTGTCTGTCTTTCTTTTTTAAATGTTTGTTTGTTTTTTGTTTTGCCTTTGGATGTTTTTCTTCCGTTTCACAATGCAGTAAAGGAATGTGTTTCCTGCTCCCCCAGGAGCCTTCACGGTATCTTGCCTCTTCTACTGAGAAAGAAGCCTGAAATGAAGTTTTTGGAAAAGCTTCATGTAATTCTGTGACCTACAAATGGGTCATTTGTGAGACTCTTATACATGCACCCTTAAATATGTTTGCAATTTTTGTTTTCAGTTCTTTCATTTCAAAGTTTTAAATTAATTAAAATTGCTCTTTGACAATCTGATGCATGCATATAATGCATTCCCTTTGCTCTCCCTTCCTGCCCTCTCTAGTCTGCCTTCCCTGGTCAACTCCCCTTCTCCCTACAGAACCTTTGCCCACGTTTATATCTTTTTTGTGTGGCAGCTCACTTAGGACTGCATATGTGACCCTGGGTTTAGAGCTATACATCAGATCTTATGGGCTCATCAGTGGATAGACAGCTGAACATAATGACTTTCCCCTCCTCTGGAATCTGCCAATAGTTTAGCAGAGAAAGGTAGGGCCCGGTGAGCCCATCCTCTGCCCATAACTGATTGTTGACAGGGTCAGCCTTGTATAGGTCAGCACAGGTAACCACAGTTGAGGGGATCGCAATAGCTGAGTCTAGAATGTGGCGTTTCACAGCCCTTCTCCCTGACTTCTGCTTCTTAAATTCTTTCTGTTTCTCCTTCTTCTATCCTCCTCAAACCTTAGGGGTGTGTGTGTGTGTGTCAGTTCCAAAATCATTATTGATTTTTGAAAACCATTTGTTATAGTTTTTAAATGGCTCACTTTCAGAAATCGCCACTTGTCATCAAGGAGGGCAGAAGTTTGCTAGCAGAACATTCTTAGACATTTTCACAGATTCATAAATGGATGAAAATCTGGATAGCTAATGAAATTAATGTAAATAAACGCACGTCTGTAAGGTGGTTTCTCATTGAAATCAGGTTTCATTGTAAGTTGTGCTTACAGCTCTCTGTCTTCCGGGTCTCTGTATTGTGTTACTGTGCCTAGATTTCACACCAAGAGCCATTTTCACTGTGCTATCACGCGTGGTTTGCTAACCACAGAAAGGCTTGCGCTGTTAGAGATCAGTACATCCCGAGTTTTCTTCATCATTTTATTCTTCTGTTTTCTAGTGGGCGTAACTGTAAGTCCTTCATATGTCGTTTGTAAGTCGTTGTTAGTTTAGAGGTCCCTGGACTCAGTTTAAAAGTGACACTGTGGGCCGGGTGGTGGCGGCGCACACCTTTAATCCCAGCACTCGGGAGGCAGAGGCAGGCGGATCTCTGTGAGTTTGAG
>JAQHUG010000006.1:9192333-9255745 GCA_028555095.1 Dicrostonyx torquatus | reverse complement strand
CTTCCAGAGGAATCATTGGTGAGAGGAGAGTAGCTGGGAGAGGAGAGTCTTCCAGAGGAATCATTGGTGAGAGGGGAGTAGCTGGGAGAGGAGAGCCTCTAAGATGAAAACTCACCTTATATTTCTTGTGTTTCCTGGTGTCTGCCTGTAGGCTGGTGTGTGATAAGGACCAGGGCGAACAGCTCTTGGTATTCATTTGGTTTGTAAAAGCCAAACCTGGGTTTGACTCCCAGTTCTGCCTTTTGTGAACTGTAACATGGTTCAGTTCTTCTTCTTCTTCCTCCTCCTCCTTTTTTTTTTTTTTTGCGCCACAGGCTTACAGGGAATCAGAGAGCCTACCTCCTGGAGTATTGTGAACTGTGACTGACTGAGCACATGCACTGTTCTTTGGACAGTACTTGACACCTTAGAGAAACTCCATAAGCTGCTAGCTGCTGCCGACTGTGTTAGAGTTACCACACTGAGATAAAAGCTAGCAAGTGTGACTGTGTCAGGATTTCACTGTCCTCTCTCTGGGTTACTAGATTATACATGATCTTCATTTTTTTTAAATTCCTGTTTTGCATGCATTTTGAGTTTATATTACTTTTTATACCAAAGATCACTGAATTTATAGTGTGCACTGTAACTTTCTGGTTTGCTGCTGCTTCAGTTTGAATATAAGAGCCAAAGTGGAAGTTGAGCTGGTGCAGGTGGCTGGAGCAGGGAATTCAAGCTCTGTATAGAGGGGGAGAGTTGTCAAGTGACAAGGATGTCGTGGGTGAGAATGGGTGTTCCCGTGGTGTCATGTGACATTTAAAAGCCCACACTTCTGTCTATTGCCATCTGACCCACTTCTAAGGAGTGTCGCTTTGGGCATACATTTCCTCCTGGGAGGACGAGGCCCATGTAACACACTTTTCAATAGTAAATACTTAGTACAGGAACCAAAGAACCAGAGCCAAGGTGCAGAAATTCACAGTTACTGATCAGAATACCTTTCCTCTGCCCCCAAATCCACGCTTTCTCTACACTCGTCATTCTCTATGTCTTCTTCATCCAGAGCACAGGGCTGTGTGCAGTTGTGTTTGGATTGATTACTGCTTTAAACATGCTTGCAGAATCTCTCCTGAGACTTCGTTGATCTCACTGGACCCTGATGTAAAAAAGATAGGGAATTTACAGGCTAAAATTAGTTCTGAGAGTGCCACGTATGTACTAGACGCTGATGTTCTTCTCCTGCTACGAGTTCTGAGTCATCATGTTTACATCTTTACCCCTTAGGAATTATTGGTAATAGCTTGGTGAGCGATTGGGGGCTGTTTTAAGAAACTGTTTATTTATATTTCCTATGTGTCTTGCTTCTTAAGGCAAGATATTTCTCCTCTATTTTCTAAAAATAATGCTTGAAGAATTTTTTTTAACTAGGAAAGATTTATTTCATCTTAGTCAAGCTTATATAATAGCATAATAGTGACTTAAATTAGAAGTATAATCCTACCTGATCGACATAGTGAGTTCCAGGACAGCCAGGGCTATGTAGAAAGACTGTCTCAAAAGTATAGTTCCCTCTCGTGTTCGGCTACCTCCTCTAAGTGAGCACATGGAAGCTTAACAAATATTCATTCAGTGGAATTCAGAATTTAGGGAAGTGGGGTCCTACGAGTAATACAGAGTAAGTTTTTGCTGTGGGACTGTGCATACTTGGTGGTGGTTAAGCATTCTCTGTATAGTTGCTGCTTCCCAGTCAGGAATTAGATGGCTAAAGCCCACAGGGCCAGGACTCAGAAAGGGAAGATGAACAATGTGAGGGGCCATCAGTTCAGATGGGGCTCTGCAGGGACGCAGTGCAGCACAGGTCTGCCCACTGCTTTTTGTACCCTAACACTGAGACAAGTGATGAGAAGGAGCTGGGGCGCCCTGCCACTTTGGTCACTTCCCGTGCCTCTGTGACAAGCCTGCACATCAGCTGTGTCTGCCTCTGCACTGACCTTTAGCACAGACAGTTGCCACTATTTTCATTCCTCCCTTCCAAATCTTGTGCAAGTCTCTCATGTGGCCAATTCTAACCCAGGACCCAGGGAAGAGGGAATTCCAGGAAGCAGAGTTGTAGCTTTGCTCAGCACACACACTAGAAACCACGCAGCCTCTCGTGTCCATTTGGTCGTCCTTTAGAAGTATGGGATATTTCGACATTTCTCTAAAGCAGCTTTAACTTGCAAATAAAGATATCAGCAAGATCATCCTTTTCCCTGCCATGATGCTGCTTCCTAGATAACAAAAGACATCCTAATTCTTCCCTCAAAGGACTATACGAAATCCTTCATCCATCCTTGGGTGATGTTCAGTTTGCTCTTCAGTCACTCTGTCTATTTTGTACTATTGCTAACACTTTAATTTGAGTGATAGGGAAACGAGAGGGAGAATTTAGAAAAAGAAGAAAAGAATTAGCTAATATATGTCCACATACATTCATAGAAGAATGAGGAAGAAATACTCTAAGTCTTAGAGCCCTTGTCTCTTTGTCAGTCATGTGGTCATGGATAGATTTGAAAATCCTTCTCCTAAGTTTGTATTTCCTTTGGCCTCAGTAGCTAGTCGGCTGGTTAAAGCTGCATGCCTGGGGAAGTGAGCAGACTCATTCCTCAGGGGTCTGTGCCATCACAAGTCTTGATTGTCTTGATGTCACTTTCCATTCACTTGCTCAGGACTTGAGAGCAGGAAGAGGGCCCTGGAGAAGCTCCTTCATGTCGGATGTACTCCACCTGACAGGCCTTCCATAATAGCAGCTCAGTTTCCCCTTGACTCCAGCTAGTATGGTAACATTCTTGGCCTGTTAATTCCCCTCACAGAAAGCTCAGCCTTAGGTCAGTGGACCATTACTATGACCCCTAATAGAAGCTTCCCTCCCTGTTCCAGCCATAACAACCCATAGCTCTAGTGATCTGTGAGGGCAATCATTACCGGTGCGGCCCTGATACTGTGCCTTAGTTCTTGTCTGTGGATGCTGGCTATAGCACACAGGACATCCTGTTTGAGTTACAGATTTGGCGTACATTTTTCATCCTGGAGATGTTACTGCAGCTCTGCAAGGTTTTGTCACCAAGCTGGCGTTGTAACAGAATATTCACTCAGGAGGCCATGCCAGTATTCTATCAAGCCAGCTGCAGCAGAGTTACAAGTTGAGGAATGCGGTGAGACTGGTGATTCTTTAAACATGAGCTCATTTTCATGCTTCATCTTCTGCAAAACACTTTCCATGCTTAACAGCAGTGCTGTAGCAGTGAAGACTTACTTTATATGTCTTCCAGCAGAGGATTTGTAATAATAGCGTGGAAAGAGAAGACAAGTCCTTATCTGCAGAAAATGTCTATTCCATAAGAATGATGAGAATAGATAAAGAAAGGTTTGTCGCAGCCCAATCATAATAGTGTGCTAACAGGTAGCTCACTGGTCCATGTACGGGGCTGGATGGGGAGCCCAGTATTGTTCTGTGTGGTCGGCAGAACAGCTTTGGCTCATGTTCGTCTGTGTTGCTAGGGCCTCACAACCTTCATCTCTGTTAACTTTGTTTATGATCAAGAATGGGTGGCTGGGGAAAGAGGGTGACGAACGTACTGGGTGTGAATTGTTTTTGAAGACTGACGCAGATGGGACACAGTCATGTCCACATGCTGTGCTCATTCGTAGACACTTATTTGATTACTTGCTTTTCATAAATTTAAAATCATTTTACTTCTAAGTCTGAAGTTGTTCAACAAGCCACTAGTACCAGTCTTTAAATTCCTATGGATTTGTAGAACAAACAACAAGCAAGTGTACCGCCCACTGGGTAATTTTGCCTCTGTGATTCCTCCTTAGTATGTAGCTGCAGTGCCCAACCTGTGTTTTTGAGTGGAGGTATCATTATAGTGCGTGAAACCAACTAGAAACAGGGCTTGAATTTCTTCTTATATTATCCCTTGGTCATAGAGAACTTCCCTGTGGAACTGTAGGTGTGATTTTGACCCAATAAAGAACACTATAAAATAGCAGGAGGCCAGGGCATCTTGTGCCTTCAGAACCTGCTCAAACCCTAATACATACCATGTCCATTTGACATGAAACATTGCTGTAGATGCCCAGCTGTTTTCTGGATAGTCAGATGAGCCTAGGGACTCAATGGGAAGCCTGCAGTGAATCATACCTAGGTCGTCTGTGGTCAGTTGATCAGTCTCAACTGCTCTCTAGTAGTAAACCAGGAACTGCCCGTCGTAAACCCAAAAGACACATTCCAGAATAGCATCATCTAGATAATGACATCTCTACAGTCTATAAAACCCCCAAAGTATGGTCCTCGAAGATCAAAATGCTGAATGCTGAAAATCTAAAAGCTGAAATCCCTAAAACTGCATTTCCCATTGTGGAATGCTATCCACAAAACAAGTAGAAATAAAACTTCTAGAGAAGAGGTTTTTGATTTTTTTTCTAAGAGTTTATTTTTTTCTTTTTATTGTTAAAAGAGAAATTTACATTTACTCCCCTTGTCCCCAGCCCTCCCACTCCCCCAGTATCCCTCCTCCCTCCCCCTGCTTCCTTAAGAGGGGGCAGGATACCCTGCCCTGTGGGAAGCCCAAGGCCCTCCCCCCTCCATCCTGGTCTAAGAAGGTTTGCATCCATATAGACTAGGTTCCCAAAAAGCCACTACATGCAGAAGAGATAGGTCCCTGTGCCATTAATCATTGGCTTCCCTGTCAGTCCCCATTGGCAGCCACATTCAGAGACTCCGGTTTGGTCATATGCTCATTCAGTCCTGGTCCAGCTGGATTTGATGAGCTCCCAATAGATCAGGTACACTGTCTCAGTTGATGGGCCAGTCCCTTGTTTTTTACCGCTGAGAAGTATTCTAATGTGTATATATTCCACACTTTCTTGATCCATTCTTCCATTGAGGGGCACCTAGGTTGTTTCCAGGTTCTGGCTATTACAGTTCTGGTATATGCAAGAAAGGCACAGTATTCAAGCTACAAGTGTGATGTAGAAGGTAGGCTGTCTTGTTATCAGTGCTGAGACGATCACATATAGAATTACAGAATTATTTCAGATGAGCTGTGCCATGTAGGAAGGGCACGATCCTACAAGGAGCTGCTGTTCATCAAATGTAGAACTTGAAGGTGCAGTTGATGATGGTGAGCATCGGCTGCTGCTTGGTTGTCGTCTACACAGTGAGAGTTTAGACTTTAGGAATATTGATCTTTTAGGATTGCAACATTCTGGATTGTGGCATTTGGGATTGCATTGGAAAGGTTATGGCCCAGACCGTCAGTGCTTGCTTGCCAACAGAGAACAAAAGATAGTGGACCTTTGCTCTAAAAGCCTTCAGGTCTGTGTGCTCATCCCCTGAAGAAGCCTGCAAAGGCTTACTGAGACCTTTAGTCTGTTACCAGCATTTGCTTGAAGCTCCATCCAGCCTTCAAGTTCAAGACCAGAGTGTGTTCATGACTGGCCAGACCTGCCACAGAGTGCTGCTGTTCCGGCCTCCTTTCAAGACTGGCAGGCTTCGGGTGACCTGTGTGTCATTGTAGCACAGCACGTATGATGTCTGCTTGGGGCAGAGAGCCCGCTTGCAGGTGCAGGGCTTCGTTCTTTATCCTGTGCAGAATGACCTACATGTGCCCGACTGCCAGACTCTAGGGTTTTGCTGCAGACAGGCTCCTGGGCTTCTGTGGGGTCCTCCCTATACTCTAGCATGTTTCTTATCAGTTTTATCTAGAGCTGTGTTCTGTTTCCCAGACCCAGTCAGCATACTGGCCTGGTTAATAGCCTGGAATCAGTGGATCTCGGTTGAAGGAAATTTTGCCTCCTAAGGAATATTTGCTAATGTTTGGAGATATTTTTGGTTATTACAAGTAGGAGTAGGGAACTACTGGCATCTAGTGGGTACTAGCCAGATGTCCTAAGAAACATCCTGTCCTGAAAGGCACAGGCTTTTCCTGCAAGAATAATCTGCTTTGAATCTTCTGCAGTGCTGAGGACTCGATGGTGGTGAGGTAAAGGCTGGAGGTGTGCAGTAGTGTGAGGGAGACACTGAGAGAGTGTCACATATTCCTTACAAACACGCCCAGAGGAGGAAGCAGGCGTAGGTCATCTGCTGCATGCAGGGTGCCAAGGGTGCTGATTTGATCCAGGAGGAAAACCACATGCAGAAAAGCAGCTGTGAGCAGAATTAACAGCAGCTTAAGTTTTGATAACATATTATCTCAGATTCATCTGTCTTCTACACAGGCCAGATAGGAGACTGGATGGAGATGGGGTGGATTTGCTATCCTCCCATACCCCCATCCTCCACCCCCAATGCTGAAGACTACACCCAAGACCTTGAGCTTGCTAGAGAATTACTTTTCCACTGAGATAATCTCTAAATGTAAATTCTTTACAGTAACACTAATCTACAACCCTGCCTAGAGAGCAGTGTTTCTTTAGGTTTCCTGTTTGAGAACTACATTTGTTCTGGTTGTTTCTACGTGTTCTTTCCAAGTATAATAACCCTTAATTCATAAGCTAGACAATGGTTATTTGGGTCTGGCAGACTCTGAGTCTATGTAGTCAAGAACTGGAGAAGTAGCCACAGGCTGGCCTTGGGGACTGTAGTAAGAGGGGTGCGGGCTGTGTCCCACTGCCGCCCAGCTCCCAGCCACCAGCTCCCAGCCACCAGCTAGCTTATACCTGAAAAAACCACACGAAAACTGTATTCATTTAAACTCTGCCTGGCCCGTTATCACTAGTCTCTTCTTGGCTAACTCTCACATCTTAAACTAACCCATTTCTAATAGTCTGTGTATCACCACGTGTTGTGGCTTACCGGCATGAGTCTAAACTACGTCTGTCTTAGGTAGAAGCATCATGGCGTCTGGCATCTTCCTTCTCCCCAGCCTTCCATTCTGTCTACTTCGCCCACCTAAGGGCTGACTTATCCTACAAGCCAAGGCAGTCTCTTTATTAACCAATGAAAGCAACACAAAATACAGAAGAAACCTCCAACACCAGGGGACCAGCTGATCACTGTGACCTAGACCAGGCTACGATCCCTCCGAGCATCTGACGTCCAGAAACTTTTAATCCAACTGGGAGAATGCAGTGCAGTTTAGGTTCTCCAGGAGTTGTTAATTTGGAACCATTTGCATTTTCCACTGTTTCCCTATGCACAATTTCCCCAGTAAATTGTCGCCCTTCTCTCTGGGGAAAGTGAGCTCATGTTTTGGTGTGTGTAGCAGTGTCCTTCTTGGTTTCCCCTTATTTGAAGGAACTGGAAGTAATTCAAATTCAAGAGTTGTTTGACTGTGGCTGTGTTTACTTCCCTACTCATACTGAAAGTTATACCGTACATCTTTATTGTTTAGAAAGCATGTAGAGCCTGGGTGTGGTGGGAGGCAGATGCAGGTGGATTTCTGTGAGTTTGAGGCCAGCCTTGTCTACAGAGCAAGTTCTAGGGCAGCCAAGTGTCTGTTACACAGAGAAGCCCAGTCTCACCCCCTCCCTAAATCACGTAACGATTTATTCTCTGTAACATTATACAGTGTTCAGAATAATTTATGCAAATGAAATGCATCTGAACATAGTATTACTCCTCCTCCTGAAAACACATCAGGACTCAGCAGTGAATAGCACTTCCTGTTTCTTCAGGGGACCCAGGTTTATTCCCAGTACCCACATAGTTGATGACAACCATCTATAACCCAGTCCTGGGGATCTGCCAGTCTGGTGTGCATGAGGAGGTCAGGCCAGTCTGGTGTGCATGAGGAGGTCAGGCCAGCCTGGTGTGCATGAGGAGGTCAGGCCAGCCTGGTGTACATGAGATCCTGTCTCAAAAAGGAAAAAATGAAATGTCTGTGGTGGCCTTTTCAATGAAATCATCCATCTCAGTGGCAGCTCCTAACACTGAGACAAAGGGACCCTCCAAGCAGTAGTGAATCAATGCAGCTCCGAATGACATAAAAAGACCTGCAAGGACAGTGAAGGGAATTAGAAATAACAGAGAAGCAGTGGACACTGACGCCTGGATAATGATGTCCACAGCTATCAGATTTTTAAAATCACCCCTTACTGCATTGCCTATGTGCTCAACAGACATTTGAGTTCCCACTTGTACATCCTGGACATTGTTCCTAGGCTGCAGGAGTACATGATAGATCAGTTAAGATTCCTGTCCTACGGGGGAAGTCTGATGAGAGCAAGTACATACAGCACACAGATGAGAGCAGTCGGAAGACGCTCGGAAGCTGCTGGGGAGGCTCCGAGAAACAATGGTCAGAGAAGACGTTTGCAGTTGGGTGACAGCTTAGCATAAGCTCTGAAACCTGAGATTGCTTCTTGACTTAGAGTGTGTGTGCATGCCATAGCTAACCCTGGTTTTCTTGGAACTTACTGTGTAAAACAGGCTGGCCTTGAATTCCTGCCTCTGCGTTGCAAGTGACGCTGGTGTTATTTAATGCTCATTTTCCCACTGTTGTTACCTAGCTTAAAGGACACACTGGACTGTTGAAGTTCCAAAGTCCAAACCAGGCAGCCAGGCTTCAGACCCCTTCCTCTTAACCACTGTGTAATTGTGTGTGGAAATGCACAATCAAAACTTCTTTTTATAGAAATATTTTATTTGGAGCTGGCTCCCTGCCCCATTTTTTTCTCAGGAAAACTGATGACTTTATTCACATCCTGAGCGTGCCTCCTCTGCACATGTTTTCTCCATTTGTTGCATTTTGTTGTAAGTCAACGCTTCTGTTAGAGGAGAGCAGTGGAAAATCAGATGCTTGCCAAGCTGAAGTGTGTGTGCTTGTTCATTGAAACATCAGTTGATAAAACAGAAACCGTTGCATTAAATGGCTTTTAATGGATTTAATTTTTCTCTGTTCTCTGGGCTTTCATTTAATACAAATAATGGAGAGTGTTTTAAGTTGGTTTGCTGTGTGAGCGTGAACAGTGACAGGAGGTGGGAGAAAGCAGTCATAGATCTGACTTTCCAGTCTTCTGTTCTTTATTCCCTGCTACAAACCCGTGCTAAGGACTGAAGGATGGCTCACTGATTGCAAGTGCATACTGGCCGTCTGTGCTGCCATATGCCTTTAAGCCCAGTATTCGAAAGGCAGAAGTAGGTAGGTCTCTGTGACTTCAAGACCAGCCTGACCCACTTAGTTCCAAGACAGCCAGGGATGCTTGGTGAGGAGAGAGAGGGAAAGAGAGGAGAGAGAACCTACTGCTCCTCTAACAGACCTGAGTTCAAGTCCCAGCACTCACTGCTGGGTGGTTCACAACAACCTGTAACTCCAGCCCCTGGGCATCTAACACCTCTGGCTTGCATGGGCATGTGCACACAAGCTCAATTTTTAAAAGAATAAAAGTAAATATATAGAAAAAGGCATCCTGTGTCAGGCAGCCTTACGTCACAGCATTTTCTTGGTGTCGGACAAATTAGTCAGCACTAGTCATACATGGTTAATAATTTAGCTGTAGTGACAATATGCAAAAAAGTGCCAATCCAGATGTATATGCACATTATTTTTCAAGCATCCCTTCTGAGCAGGCCCCTCATGATGTAGATGTAAGGGTCTACTGAACTGCAGTCCAGGTGGCCTGAACACAGCTGTTTTATATCAGGAGATAATGCTAGCTGCAGAGACAGCCATACTGTGTATACACTTGGACCTTAGCAAGTAATGTAAAACATACTAGGTTTATTCCGTTGACCTCCATAGTTCCAGACCATGTCATGTAACCGTGTTTATCCCCTCAGCAGCTTTGGCTTTTGAGCTCTTTCTTTATGTCTCTGTCTGTCTGTCTTCCTTTTTTTCCTTCCTTCTTGCCTTCCTGCCTTCCTTTCATATCTCTCTCTCTCTCTCTCTCTCTTTTTCTTTTTTGGTTTTTCAAGACAGAGTTTCTCTATGTAGCTTTGGCTGTCCTGGAGCTCACTCTGTAAACAGGCTGGCTTTTGAAATCAGAGATTCACCTGTCTCTGCCTCCCAAGTGCTGGAATTAAAGGCGTGCACCACTACCACTAAGCAAGTATTTCTTAATGTGTTTTTGAAATTTATAAGGTTTATTTATAAATTATTCTTGAAATAATACTCTGTCACCATCTTTTTTTCATCAGGGCATTTATTCAAATACTAAAGAGCAAACCTTCCAGTATAGCTTTATTCTTTTTATATGCATTCTCTTCTTTTAGAAATTTACTTTCTGCAGGGTGGTATTGGTGCACACCTTTACTCCCAGCACGTGGGTAGGCGGATCTCTGTGAGTTCGAGACCAGCATGGTCTGGTCTACAATGTGAGCTCCAGGACAGCTGTTTCTCTGAGAAGAGCAATGTTGCCTACTCCTAATTGCAGGGAGCACAAAGCTACCTGTTTTATGCAAAAGGGTTTAAAATCTAGTGCAGAGTTCTTCGTTTTTTGCCTCGATGAGGCATTGTTTGCCAAAGCCTTTTCCTTAAAAATAGAATATTTGGTGTGAAAATGAGTAGAGCTTAAAGGGGGAAATAATTCCATTTAATTATACCTCTGATGTCCGTCCGTCCTGCTTTCACAGCACAAATTTAAGCTGTACTGTGGACGATTCAGGTGTCTCGGCCTTGACCATCACTTGGAGTCCTTTGATGTCTTCAGTCAGTTAATGGCCTACTTTAAAGTGAGCTGTGGTACTGAGTCCTCCTGAGGGCCACCACATCCTATGGTCATTTTCACAGAACTCCTTTAGCTGATTGGCTAAGCACAGCTTCCATTGTCCATAAACTTAGAGGTCCAGGCACAATGCTGAAATGCAGATGTATAACTGTACTCCCAATAATATTACATTTTTAAATCACTTTTATTTAATGTGTGTGTACATGTGTATCCATGTGTGTGCGCATGCCATGGTACATGTGTGGAGGTCAGAGGACAACCTGAGTTGATTCTTTCTTTCCATCACGTGTTTCCTGGGATTGAATTCAGGGCATCAGGATTGGTGGTAAGCCCTATCCACTGAGCCAGCTCACTGGCCCTGCCACACTGACTTCTGAGACTTGGTATATTGATGTTGTATCTGTCCAACAGGGACACTTAGCACAACATACTGTAACTTGGAATGGGGAGGAGCCAAAGTTCTCCAGCCCAATGTTTTCACTGTAGAGTCAGCCAGAAGAAACTGCCTGTCATGGCGGCCATGTGTGACATGGTATTTGTCCCTGTATTCTGTTAGTTAGCCTTTTGTCAATGTGAAAGTTAACTTGAAAGGAAATGGTTATATTTTGGCTCAGGTGTGGTCTCTGTGGTCACTTGGCTTTGTTGTCTCCAGGCCTTTGAGGAGGCAGGCAGAGCACCCCAGTCGGGAGGACGCAGTGGAGCAGACTTCCTCAGCTGTCACAGCTGGTTAAAAAAAAAAAAAATGGAGAAAATAGAAGGGGCCAGGACCTTTCTTTTCTCCTCTTCCTCCTTTTCTTCCTCCTCCACCTCCTTTTTTTTTTTTCTTTTTTTTTTTTTCGTAGAGTTTCTCTGTGTAGCTCTGGCTGTCCTGGAACTCACTCTGTAGACCAGGCTGACTGTGAACTCAGAGATCCGCCTACCTCTGTTAACATAGCCAGGCCTCAGTAGACCTTTCACAGGCTTGCCCCAGTGCCTTTCTCCTTCAGCTAGGTCCTGCCTCCTAGTTTCTCTCAGCTCCAACCTCCCAGTGGTGCCATCTGCTGGGGACAGACCCCTCAACATCCCAGCCTTTAGCGGACATTTCAGACAAGCTGTCACATTATCAAGAACTCTGCTCATGTCTTTGGTCTCTTTCTCTTACCATGTTGTTTTGGTTATTGGCAAGGCCATAGGTGAGAGCTGGTGAGCTGTGCTCTGTGCAGACGCTCAGCTCTGAGGAGTCCCGAGACTACCTTTCGCATGCATAGAGACTGCTAATGCTGAGGCAGGAGCAAGGCTTGAGGAGTAGTGTAGTCTGTTATTGAAGGGCTTTGTCGTCAGACATCCGAATTTGCCTGCCGAAACTGCCGTCTGTCAGCCGTGAGCCTCCTGGTGATCTGTTTTATTTGCTAAGCTTTTGCTGTCTCCTGTTTGGATTGGATAATGTTATCAATTTCTCAAGTTTACAAGGATTAAATAAAGTTATGTTTACACGGGCACTCAACACAGAGGACAGTGTCGGTTTTTGTAAGGGACCATTCCTGCTGTTGTTCTTGGACCAGCAGTAGCATTCCTGTTCTGAGGGATTATGCCTAGTTGCAAGCATACTCTGCTTGTAGTGGGAATTCAGAGGGAATGGGGGAGAAGCAGCCAGATGAAAGAACCACTGTTGAACACATGAATTTGTGTTTGATCCCTAGTGGTCCAGCAGTGGCAGATACGGAGTCACACTGCTTCCCTGTACCTCTAACCTCAGAATTTCTCCATCGACAGTCTTGAAGTCACTGTTACTGGTCAAGCAGGTGAAAGAAATCATTGCCGAGGGATGGGGGAAGGGGTGTTTTTTAAAGGAAGGAATGTGAAAGATGCCTGGCCTACTGAATGTGGTTTGAATGGGTTTGTAGTTCCCCTACGAGTCATGGAACTGAAGGTGACAAATGTCAGCACATAGAAGTGTCCCATTAGCATTTGGTGAATGGATTCAGGCATAATTTGATGATTTGCCAAGAAATCAGTACTTAATAGATAGAGACCAGCTGCTTGTAATATTTGAAGTATTTTTGATGAGAGGCAATAGATTCAAATAGATAAGCAGTCCAGAAGGGTCTCAATAACAACTCTGCTTTCCCCTCTGCAGTTGTTGAAGAGCTGCTCTCTGGACACACACAGCTGGCCGTCTGGATCTCTGGGCCCTGTACCCTTGAACTAAACCAAGAGTGTTCTAAAAATAATCTTTGAAATCAGTGATTGCATCTGTACTGAATGAATGCCTGTAGACTTTCCATTTCTTCCTGTTCCTTAAACAGTGTAGTATGGGAAATGTTTACACAGCATTTACATTATTAGGAATTATAAGCCACCTAAAAGTGATTGGAAGGATGTAGGTGAATGGGGGTAAGTTATGTGCAAATAGGACATCATTCTATATGGGTTTTTTTGTGTCCTTGATGGGTGAGAGTGGTCCTGGAGTCTTTCTCCATGGAAACCAAAGGGTGATGGTATACACAGATGCAGAGCTTTCTGAGACAAAGGGTAGCATATGATTCTTCATGTTCTGGTTCTTTCTTTTCTAAGTATATCTTGAGATTATGTCACATCATTACATATGTGAATATCTTGTTTGTTTTTAATTGCTTAGTACTCCACTTTATGGTTCTACTTAACAGAGCTTCTTCCTGATCACCATCTAAGTTATTCTCTACCTTCTGTAATTTTACTTATTTTTTTCTTAAGGTTTGTTTACTTATTTGTTTATTTATTTATTTATTTGAGGCAGGGTTTCTCTGTGTAGCCCTGGCTGTCCTGGAACTTACTGTGTAGACCAGGCTGGCCTTGAACTCAGAGATCCGCCTGCCTCTGCCTCCCTAGTGCTAGGATTAAAGGTGTGTGCCACCACCGCCTGGCAAGATTTATTTATTTTGTGTGAATAAATGTTTTTTTCTGTGTTTATGTATGTGTGCCATATGCCCATGGAAATCAGAAGAAGAACTGGAGTCACAGGTGGTCGTGAGCCACCATGTGGGTACTGGGAACTCACTCAGATCCTGTGCAACTAAGCTCCTAACCACTGAGGTCTCTCTTCTGCCCCACCTTTTGGGACTTTAAATACTGACTTCAGTGAACAAGCCTGACTGTATGTAAGTCACTTCACAATTCTAGGGATGGGACAGAATTCCTGGGTGAAGTTCATAAAGCTTCTGCTGGGACACAGCGTTTGTTTTGCCTCTAAGGGAAGGAAAAACGTAGTGGACAGAGCTGTCAGCGAGGTGGTGAGCCTGGGCACCGCAGGCCTCTGGTGTCCTTAGGTGTCTGCTCATCTTCTGGAAGCTGGGACTGCTGCCTCACTTTGAAGCAACTCTGGCCACACTACTGGGGTAGTTCTTCTTCCGTGACTGTCTCCCATCTTCCCTTCCTTTCGCTCTAGCACCCAGTCCGTCCATCGAGCTGTTGTCTTCATGCCCATACATACGCCCTTCGAATGGGACATTTTCATGTAGATAGCATGTTTGCTCAGGAACAATGTGGGAAGATTCTCCTCAGTTTACCTCACCATCAAGTGGCAGCTCGGTGGGAGTGTCAGAGTCCAGTCTCTGCTGTTCTTTGGCCACTTGTGAGAAGTGCTGAGTGGTGAGGAGCTAGAAACTGTCTGGTGTTGAGAAGACTGCCTCAGGTGGCCCCATTAACATTTGTATTCCTCTGTACTGGGCGGCATGAGGAATCAGGGAAATGTGAGGTGATCTTCCATGTGTTCTCTCAGGAGCCCCATAGTCTCTGTTCGTTGATCTTCCTGTTCGCTATATGTGCCTGTCTTCCGAACTCTTCCCTTCCTGCTTCTATTTAAGGTGGGGTGTCAGGAGTTGGGTGTAGCAGCATCTTTTATGGTGCCGTTGCTTGTTCTCCTGACTGTTGATCTTGGTGGGTCTTGAAGAAGAAATACGAATGTGCTGTTGTGTTGCCTTCTGCTCCCGCACTCTAGATCCGGTTTAATGTGTAAAGGCATCTGTCCACTTCTGTCTAGCAGTATCCATTGAGTATGCGCTCAGTTAATGTAACCAGACGAGTTTGGGTAATTATTCAACCTGACACACATAGTACATAGTGAGCCATAGTGGATGCTGGCTCATTTCTTTTGCCCACTCTCTTACATTTTTATAACTACTTTTCATTATAAAGATTAATATAAGTTCAGTTAGAATAACATTGTATATATTTTAAATATACAACAGAAAAATAAAGTATTCATGCACCCCAGCATTTCTATGACTCCTAGCTTTCCTCCCTAGAGGGTATTACTCACGTTTTTGTCTCTGTGGAACTGTCTGGAGGGACACTGAGCATATGCGCTGATGTTTGCTCAGGCTCATGCCCTCCTTTACAAGGACGTGCCGTCCACACGGAACCGGTTCTGTTGATAGACGTTTATGCTGTAGCAGGCTTTCTTGTCAGACTATCTTTGGATCTCCAGCCCCCAAATAATGGCATAGAGACTTGTTAACTATTGCTTGTCCTTAGCTTAGGCTTGTCTCACTAGCTCTTACAGCTTAAATTAACCTCCTTCTATCAATCTACATTTTACCATGTGGATTTTTTCTTGTCTTTCATTCTGTATGTCCAGCTGCTTCCATACCTCATTGGCATCTCTCCGGTGCAGTTAACAACCATAGATTCCCCCTTATATTTTCATCTCTCTTCCCAGAAGTCCTATCTGTCTCTCCTGCATAGCTATCGACCATTCAGCTCATTATTAAACCAATCATAGTCACACATTTTCACGCAGTGTAAAGGAACTTGCTGCTCCTGCCAAGACAGAGCTGCAGTAAGCGCCTTTATCAGCACCTGTCTTCAGGTGTGCCTGTGACTATGTCTGTAGCAAAAATAACTAGAAATAAATTTAATACCCTAAGGACCAATGATTTGGGTGAGGAGATGCTAGGGATTGAACCCAGCATCTCGTTCATGTTAGGAATGTGTTTCCTGCAGACTGAGCTACATCCTCTCCAGTTTGGGTGTTTCCCAGTTCTCTTTTATAAAATCTGTATCAGTCTTCTAGTTGGCCAATAATAAGAGTGTCCTCATTGTAGTATACTTTACCAGATAACACTCTCTAACTTTAATCTTCACCAGTCTTGTTGACCGAGTTTCCTGTCCTGCCCAGTTCCTACAGTCATTCAGTCCCAAAGAAATCACACAGAGGTCTACATTAACTATAAAATGATTGGCCTATTAACTCAGGCTTCTTATTAACTCTTATAACTTAGCCCATTATTCTTGTCAGTGCTAGCCACATGGCTCAGTATCTTTTTCAGCAAGGCAGTCACATCTTGCTTCTTCTATGGTGGGCTCATAACTGCAGAGGAATGGGCTTTCTCCTTTCATTGCAGCTTCAGTGTATAGCTATCCTTGTCATGATTGGCTGGCCTCGTAACCCTAAAAGTCAAGCATATGCACTATGTCCTCTGCATATACTCTGTCATAGATTCGATGAAGCTTTAGTATTAGAAAATCAACTCTGCACCCAGAATGTTGCAATTATCTTTTCTCAGCTTACTAATTTTTACTTCTGCTATAAAGAGAGTTTTTGTTTTTTCTTAAATCAGCATTGGGCACTATGTTGCCTTTACTCACAGCAGGGCAGGAGTGGGGCAAAGCTGCATGCCAGCTTAGGGTACAAGACTTTGTTTCAGTGGACTGAAGCGTCATCCATCCTGTGTTTTAAAGTTTTGTGACATTGAATTTTTATGGCTTCTGCTTTCTGTCATATTTAGACATTTCAAACATGAGGAAAAATACACAGCCGCACGAACAGAAAATACACAGACACACAAACAGAAAATACACAGACACACAAACAGAGAATACACAGACACACAAACAACCATTATGTGCTTGCTGCTTACTTCCTCAACCTCTGTGTGTGTGTCCTACTTGTTATAACATTATTTCTCTATTACTAGGAAGTACAAATTTTGACATTTGAGTGTCCTGAATTTTCCCTTGTATCTGAGTCTGTTACTCAGACAGATTTGATGTGGAATTCCCCTCTGTATGCTATGAATATGTTTTATTACCATTGGCCTATAGGAAGGCAGAATATAGCCAGGCTGGAAGAGATAGAGAGAGATAGAGTAGGTGGAGTCAGGGAGACACCATGTAGCTGCTGAAGGAGAAAGATGCTGGAGAACCTTACTGGTAAGCCATGAGCCTCATGGAGATACATAGATGAATAGAAACTGGTTAATATAAAATGTAAGAGCTAGCCAGTAAGAAGCCTGAGCTAATAGGCTAAGCAGTGATATAGTTGAATAGTTTCTGTTTGATTAGTCAGGTCTGGACAGCCGAGAATGAATGAGCTGCCTCCGTTTACAAATGGCATCTGTTGTTCTCTCCCCCCTTGAAACTCTGTGGCGCTCCTTCTCTCCTGCTTTTTCATTGTGGACACATTTAATTATGGTGATTTTCTGGTTTTAGGTAAAGTCACTGGGGCTGGAGAGATGACTCAGTGTTTAAGAATCTTTACTACTCTTGCAAAGGACCTGATTCCCAACACCTATGTCAGACAGCTTGCAACCACTTGTAACTCCAGCTCCAGAGCATCTGCTGCCCTGTTACGGCCTCTGTGAGCACTTACATACATGCACATATAAGTACATGTGTGTGTGCACATATGCATACACACACACATACACATAAATATTTTTAAAAGCAAAGTTCTGACCGGGCAGTGGAGGTGCGCATCTTTATTCCCAGCACTCAGGAGGCAGAGACAGGAGGATCTCTGTGATTTTGAGCCCAGCCTGGTCTACAAGAGCTAGTTCCAGGACAGGCTCCAAAGCTACAGAGAAACCCTGTCTCGAAAAACCAAAAAAAAAAAAAAAATTAAAAAACAACAACAAAAAGCAAAGTTCAGTGCTCTAAAATGAATTCAGGAAGAGGTTCCTTTGCATGTGGTCTATGTGCAACTGAGTTGCTTACGTTTGACATTAAGGTGAAGAAAATGAGCAGCTGCAGAGATTTGGGAAATATGTCATCTGCCCACTGAGCTATCTGAAAAAGAGTGAAAACTTGAATCTAAGAAAAGGAAGCAGGGACACAGGATTATACTCATAATAATATAACTGGTGACAATGGAGCACACAAGAACAGTTCTAATAAAATTGCTGTGAATTTTATTCAGCTCGTTCAGACAATTGTAAAATGAAATGGGCATATGTTTTAAAAATCTTCAGAAGTCTTAAACAATTCTTGGTGACATTAGTAGAATATTTTATATTTTATACTGACAGAATCCTTACTTGCCATACCTCCACTGTCACCAAGTCCATTCATGGACCACCCCGCCTCAGTCACTTGGTCTTTTAGCCGCTTTCTCAGCTAGTCTTGTTGAAAGCATTCTTGGATCTTACTGGATTCTTCAGTATGTTGGTCCTTACCTTTTTCTTTCTTATCTTCCTTTTCTGACCAGTAGGTTGTATTTGTATTCTCTCTCTCTCTCTCTCTCTCTCTCTCTCTCTCTCTCTCTCTCTCTCTCTGTGTGTGTGTGTGTGTGTGTGTGTGTGTGTGTGTGTGTGTGTGCGCGTGTGTGTGTGTGCATGCGTGTGCTTGTACCATGGTGCACATGTGGAGATCAGAGAACAACTCCTAGCAGTTGATTCTCACCTTCCACCATGTGGGTCCTGGTGATCAAACTTGGGTTGTCAGGGGTTGTGGCAGATAATCCCCTAACCAGTAAACTTTATCATCTGTCATTCTAATAACTTATACCTTCATATTTTGTTGGTACCTGTTTGACAAACTCCATTTTGAGGTCAATATGCTTTCTTAATTGCTGGGGAACCTCCTTCAGCCAATGGCCTTTGAGAGGCTGAACCAGCAGGCTGGGCATGGCCTTGGATACCAAAAAAGTACACACTTGCATGCCCTCCCCCCTCGCCTGGCTATTGGATTCAGTTCCTGTTCCCTGTTCGTGCAGAGGACTGTGATCTGTGAGTCCTCCCCTAAATAAAGACCCCTTATTATACTCAGTGATGATGGTATTAACACCACAGACCTATCATAGACACACTAAGTCTATAACTCAAAACTCAGCTGGACTGTCATCTTTAGTGAATTCATCTTTCCTGTCTAAAGAGGTTATTTCAAGAATTTCCCACTCCTTGAAATCCTTTCTGTCCCCTCTCTTCACTATTGACCTCCATCCAGGGAACTCGAAACCCGTGAGAATAGACCTCCTTCAGCTTCTCACTGTCCAGTGTCTGCTGCTTCTCCATCCTGGTTTCTCTTCCTTCTGTTTGCCACAGGAGAAGAATATCTTTCTCTTAGCTGCCAGATACTCTCTCCACGAGGGCTCTGGTGCTTCTCATACCCCACCTTCCTAGGACCGCACCTTCCTTCTTGCTTCTGTCCTCTTCTACTTCTTTCCCTACTCCATCCTTTTGTTGGCATGACATGCACTCAGTTCTCTCCCTTCTAAATAAATAAATAAAGCGAAGGCGCAATCACCATTCTCACCTAAGCACCTCTTTCCCCACTTTTCCATGGCTTACCTTGACATCGCCTCTTCAATGTCAACTGCTCAGACTTGTGGTCTGCTGTAGCTGCTTCATGTCTCCAGACATAACCAAGCACTCAGAGAATGTGCAAGGCTGGTGAGCTGGTGTGGAAACATTGTGTTTAGAAGTATCCAAGAAAATATCACAAGGAAAAGTTTCTGGGGTCTGGGTTTGAAATTTGAAAGTGGGTGATTCTGTTGTTGTAGAGTCTATGAGTAAGAGCTAATTTACAATTTTGACTGTGTGTATACAATTGGCACAAAGATGAGTTTAAGATCTGGGCAATGCCTTGTTAAAAATGACAATAGGACCAACATTGTTTGTTCCTGGAGCCTTGATCTGGTTGGAGCCAGTGTAGGTGCTCTGACAGGGGGGCAGGCTTTTCCTGGGCTTAGGCCTGCACTGAACATGAGGAATTTTGAGAGTTGACATAGTGATTTTCTCAGAATGTAATTGAAGATGCTTCCTCTCTCACAGCTTTATTGAACTCAAGTAGTATTTCCATAAATATATTGCTGATTTACATATATTTTTGTTTTTATAGTTATGTAGATACACAAGAATTTCCCCCATAGATATCTTTTCTTACTAAAAGTATTGGAGGTCGTCAGTGCTCCTATGTTGAATGGGATATTGGATGGAACGTTCTAAGGAGTTTCACTCACTCTACCTCCTAGTACTCACTGTGGCTTCCTGGTTTTCAAATAGCCATAATAAATTGCAATGTTTTTCTTACATAGAGTTAACTTTACTTCTAAACATTTACCCAATTATAATGACAACTCATTAATATGTTGCTAGGTTCATAAATGAGCCCATGTTAATTGGATCTGTTAATAAACCATATTAGCCACTCTTTAAAATTCAGCATACTGATTAGGTTTTCAAGACAAATCACTCTGGTTCTTCCGAACAGATCCAGGAGAAGGCGGCCTCTAACGTGAAAGATATGGGAAGTTGTGTGACTCCTCCTCCAGGACAGGCAGGGCTCCACTTGTATAGTTCTTGGACTCTGCAGTGCTTAGCATTGGAGTCAGAAGGTTTTGTGGCAGCTTAAGAACCAGCTTTTTTAAATTGCTAAACTTAAGTTTTTGTGTCTTATGCTTCTAGAGATGGGTAAATGAATGTCATCAAAGCCATGAAGTATAAAATAAGATCATTTTCCTATTTGTTAAAGAGTTTGAGTTGTGTTGATTGTTTTGCAGGTCGTGTTGTTTTGTTCTGTGGTGCTGATGATTGAACCTTAGTCGTGCTAGGCAAGTGCTAGACCACTGAGCTACATGCCTAAAGAGGTTTTACTTATTTTAAAGAATTAAATAAAATAATTATTGGTTAGTTTCCAAAAGGACTTGTGTGATCCTATTGTGTAACAAGGAAGTACACCAAAAATGAGGGCGAGTTTCTGTGGGATCCTTATGCACTCCTCCTGAGTTGCTGGGTGAGGCTGCTTGTTTGTTCCCGGCTGCCCAGATCAAAAATAACCACACAGAACTCTGTATCAGTTGCAATACTGTTTGTCCAATAGCTTAAGCATATTTCTAGCTTGCTCTTATATCCTAAACTAATGCATCTCCATTAATCTGTGCATCACCATGAGGTTGTGGCCTACCGACAAAATTTCGGTGGGCTCCAGCAGAGGCATCTGTTCCCAGCTGTGGCTACGTGGCTTCTCCCTGACTCTGCCTAATCTCTCTCTATATCTTTTTCAGCCTGACTTTACTCTGTTAAGCCATTAGCTGAAAGCAACTTCTTTATTAACCAATGGCAATAAAACATATTAACAGCATCCATCACCTTCCACATCACTGAGTCCCACAAGAAAGATCTCTGTAAACTGTGGAGCTCCTCTGTGTCCATGACAACAAGCCAGAGTGGTATGCTGAGAAGAGTGAGCATGGTGTCTGCTGGGGAAGGGCCCTTGACACGGAGCCTCAGATGCATGTGTTCTGATAAGCTGTGGCCTCCCTTCCTCTCGGTGTTCTCTTCAGCCATGGTTGTTGTGGGTTTGCTTTTGTTAAACTTCTGCTATGTCAGTTATTAGGCATATGTTTAGGATCTTTATGCCTTCCTGGTTGCCTTTGGCTGTTGTGAAATAACTCTTACCTTTGCATTACTCTGTGTGGAAGTCTGTCTTGTCTGATGTGCTCATCGTGTTTCCAGTTGTCCTGTATGCACAGATTGTATTGCCTGTCTTTTCCATCATTTTACTTTCAGCCCATCTATGTCCTGACACTAAAAGTGCTTTCTTGAAGACCACATCTAGGTTTTTATATTAAAAATTTGTTTGACAGTATGCTTTTAATTTTCATTTTATATTAATTATGATTATGATTACCTTGGTTATAAGTTGAGATGCTGCTCTTTCGATTTGTTTTTCATATCTTTTGGTGTTATTATTTGTATTCTCTTCCTCCTTTCTCATCTACTTCTAAACTAATACAAATGTAGTATTTCATTGTAATTTCTCTTTGACTTCTTACTGCTGCGCTGTGTTTTCAGGTGCACTTCTGTGGAGTTGCAGACTGCATGCACAGTTTACTACAACCTATGCAGACTCTGACACTAGACCAGTCCCCAGCCTCTGCATGCATTGCCACACATGCTTACTTCTGTGTCTCTGTTCAGCATACAGCACAATAATGTTTTACTTTAAGTGGCCATATAGCTTTTGAGGAACTTGAGAGGTGGGAAAGCATGTACTCACCCATATCTACACGCACATTTACTGCTTTTGGAGCCCTTCACCCCACTCGCTCGCCCTGGCCACTGCTTTAACAGCCCTGCAGTGTCGTGTCAGCTCTTATTCCTCTACAGTGTGTCTGTCTTGCCTGCAAAGAACGTTTTCATTGGATATAGACTTTGGAGTATGTTTGTTTGTTTTCAAGCTTTTTTCCTCAAACTGCAAATTCTAGGCAGTCTGTTCTACCCCCCACTCCCAAAACTGTAGTACTTCCCATGGGCTTCTACCCACAGCCTCGAATGTGCTTCTTGGAGATGTTTTGCTCATACTTAGAAAAGCTCTTGTAATTCATACAAGAATTCCACAGTCCTCTGTGACTTAATTTTTCCTCAAGATTTTGTTATTCGCAGCTGCATCCACAGATCCCTTTAGCTAGTGCAACTTATTTCCTACTTGAATTTAAGTTGTCTGGAAATAAATGGATTAGGATTTGTTTCCATTGGAAACTGTGTGTGCAGGCGGTGGGGGGGGGGGTGAGGCAATTTCCCCTGGCCTGGTGGCACACTCCTGTATTCCCAGTGCTCAGGAAGCTGAGGCAGGATGGTCATGGGGTCACCTCTAGTCTCAGTTATATAGAGAATGTAGAGAGACTTCCATTTTCTTTTTCTTTTTGGTTTTTCTTCCTTGTCTCTATTATGTAGCTCTGGTTGTCCTGGAACTCACTATGCAGATCAGGCTGGCCTCAAACTCAGAGACACAGCCATCTCTGTCTCCGGAGTGCTGGGATTAAAGGTGTATGCTACCTACCATACCTGGTCCTGAGAGACCTCTTTAAGTGGGGAGGATAGTTTTGCTTAGTGAAGATTCTTTTCTTACATCCTAGACTTCTTTCCCAGTTTTGCTTTAGCTCTTCTAAGCTGCCTAAGAATTCCTTTAATGTTTTGTCTAGAAAACTGAATGTTCTATTTTGCTGGCAGGTTGGTCCAATACAAGTTCTTCCTGTTAGTCAAAGTATAATCTCCAGATTCTTTTACTAGGATGACTTGCTAAAGTGCAGTGTGGTCATTAGTTTGAAGTGGCCAGGGCCTGTGTTTGTGCTGCTGTAATTTATCTAGAAAGTAACATTGCAGAGTCTGTGGCAGAGCTGTCGCAGCCCTGTCCTGCAGCCTCATACTCTGTGGGCTCTCTTCGCAGGAAGTGTCTCCAAGCCAGGTGTGTATCTATAGGAAAACACGGTACTCATTTGTTAGTGGCCTGGGATTTAATACATTACCACAGCTTTAAGTAATATTAGTTATCATTGCAGCACAGCAGACAGTGCTGAGTCTGCTGTCCACCCCGGGGTGGTTGGGAGGGTGTGGTCTTTATCGTTAGAGTGTCTCCTGGCAGCCTCCTTTCCTCAGCTACTTTGGGGATTTCAAAGGAGAAAGTCCCAGTCTCCTTGAAGAGGAGGTCAGCTCCTCGTCCTCTGAGATGTGTTTGGTTTTCTCTCTTGGTTAGATGTTGGGCACCTTCAACTTGACATGACTTGAGAAGGACCAGAAGATGTAGGTGTGGGCCTGGGTGACTACCCATGAGCAGAGGCCATGAGAGGGGACAGGGTGGGGGGTTACTCTCACAGCCTCAGTGTTTCCAGAGGGAAATGTGCAGTGCTTGCTTCCCAAGCCAATGCCTCCTTATCTCTCTCTCCTCTCTCACTCTAGGCCTTTACTTCACTCTAGTCTCTTCTCAAATGCCAACCTTCTGTGATGGCCCTTGCCTTACAGTCCCTAACATGCTTCATTGCTTTGCATACCAGGAACTGCTCTTTGTTGGCTCACATATTTATTGTCCCTTTCTCTTTTTGTTTCCCTCTGCTGAAGTAGGAATTGTTTGAGGGCAGATATTTTGTCTGTTTAGCTTTCTCTTATCCCCCTCATATGGGACAACACTGTGTACATAATAGGGTAAAATAAAGTTTTGCTGAGTGAGTAAATGAATCAGTGAAGAGTGAGGTGGGAGAGGTGGAAGCTAGAGCTCTGGAATGACTTGGGATGATTGCTATTAACTCATTGTGAGAGCCTAGTGGGAGAGCTCTTCCCACTCAACTGTTTCCTTTTATGCATGCGGGAAGATAGGCGCTTGTTCCTTTAATGTCAGGCTTGACAACAGTTGAGTAATGAGGATAGTGAAAAGAAATCATAGCCAAGCTGGTGAAGTGAGGCACCATGCGGAAGAAAATACTCCTTGCCTGAAACAAAAACAAGCATGACACACCCCTGTGGGAAGATTTGAATTTAGCAATTGAAATTGGGGTCTAATTTTGAGATATAATTTTGAGACTACACTAAGCCAAATTGTGGAAATATAATTTTCTGTTGACTTTCAAGATTTCTGCTCTTTCTCTGGTATCTATAAACTGCACTTAGTTGTCCATACTTACCAGGCTACCCAAGTCAGAAATAGTTCAAACAATGGAAGAACTCTTGCCCAAGTGAAACGGCCAATGCAATTTTTCTTTCTTGTGTTGACAGGGTGATTAATTCCACCTTTAAAAAATTTAGATGTATTTATTTTATTTTATATGTATGCTTTGCCTGCATGCATGTACGTGCCTCACATGTGTGATTATGTCTGTGGAAGCCAGAAGAGGGCATTGGATCTCCTGGAACTGGAGCAATGATTGGTTGTGAGCTACCCTGTGGGCGCAGGCAATCAAACCTAGGTCCTCTTCAAGAACAATAACTGCTCTCAACGGCCGACATATCTCTGGACCCTCAGCTGATACTCACACAAACTTGGATGAGTCCGGAAGAGTTGGAGTTAATGTCCATAGCCTCTCCATATCACATCCCCCTCCTCTGTGAAACGTGGGCCGTGCTTTTCTGTCGAGTTATTGTAAAGAACAGAGGAGGTAGTGCTCATTAAGCTTCCACCACACCCTGAGCCATAACATGCAGCTTTATTATAACTGTGGGACAGAGATGTGTGCCTTGTCTTTACTTTAGCATTGTCTGCTGATTGCCTTGTTCACGTCTCTACTTGCTTATTCTTTACCTATTAGAGAGTCTGGTGCCTTCCTTGCCTTTAACTGTCTTAGTGTGGCAGTTGTGCTGGGATTCATATCTGTGACTAGAGACCACCCAGATGCTGTAGTAGAAATCTGCAGTTTTAGAGACAGGCAGATCTCTAATCTACAAGAGCTAGTTCCAGGACAGGCTCCAAACCTACACAGAGAAACCCTGTCTTGAAAAACAAAACAAAACAAACAAACAAAAAACCAGGCAGTGGTGGTGAACACCTTTAATCCCAGCACTTGGGAGGCAGAGGCAGGCGGATCTCTGTGAGTTCGAGGCCAGCCTGGTCTACAAGAGCTAGTTCCAGGACAGGCTCCAAACCTACACAGAGAAACCCTGTCTTGAAAAACAAAACAAAACAAACAAACAAAAAACCAGGCAGTGGTGGTGAACACCTTTAATCCCAGCACTTGGGAGGCAGAGGCAGGCGGATCTCTGTGAGTTCGAGGCCAGCCTGGTCTACAAGAGCTAGTTCCAGGACAAGCCCCAAAGCTACAGAGAAGTCCTGTCTCAATAAAAGAAAAAGAAAAAAAGAAAAAGAAAGGAAGAAATCTGCAGTTTTTCCTTTGGTCAACTGATTTTTCAAGATGAGCTCCTTGGACCAAGATGCTTAGTTTTTACCTCTGTGCCTTCCTTCCATGACCTCATGAAACACACCTGACTGGAGGTCTGGTTCTCGTTTTACTGCCTGAGTGTTCTTCCACTGTTTCTGTTCTTTGCCATCTTCCAGGTGGTGCACATATGCCCGCCTGTTCTGTCCATCCCCTCTAAGGTAGCACTCACAGCATGCTTCTGCCTATTCTGCCCATCCCATCTAAGGCAGCGCTTGCTGCACGCTTCTCCCACTCACCTTATTTCCATTATACATTAGTATACATTAGTACCATCTATAATTACTTTATTTTGCCTGTTTGCCTGATCTTGTCTTCTTTCACTGAATACAAGCTTCAACTGTGGGGAACTTTTTCAGGTATTTGCAGACTTTAAAATGCCTTTTGTACTTAAACTAGCCAGAATGGTTTCGGTTGCTCACAGAAAAGAAAGGTGAATCTTCCAGGAGCCAGTTGCAGGTACCAGATACTCAGGAAAACGGGCTGGTTATTTGGAGGATAGGTAGACTATTTTTGGTTATTGTGGGTATAGCTGGACTATTTTGGATTATTTGGGGGGAATTCGCAGGCTATTTTTGGTTATTTGGGGTATAGGTGGACTACTTTCGGTTATTTGGGGTATAGAATGACTATTTTTGGTTATTTTGGGTGTAGGTAGACTATTTTTGGTTATTTGGGGGATAGTATGACTATTTTTGTCCCTTTTTTTGTATCATTTTCTTTGGCAAACATACAGTACTCAACATGTACTTTCCTAAGCACCTTCACATGAATTGTTAGCTAATCTTCAGGATAGCCTAAGGCAGTTCTGAGGGAAAGGGCCCCTTTATTACTATCGCCACTGCCCAGGTATGGACAAAGACACAGAACAATTAAGTGTGTCCACATACCAGAGCCTCAGATTGGAGGCCTTTGTTCTAGCTAGTGCTCTAGGCAGGGAGTCTTAGTCGTTAGCTGCTGCAGTCTGTTGACCCTGGGATGTGAGTATGGAGAATGGTAAGATCTTCATCTCGGTCCTCTGCACCCTGCTAGACTCAGGGAAACTTCAGGGCCATACTGTTTCTGCTGCAGAATAACCAAAAGAAATTGGAGGTTGCTGGCTTGAGTAGACAATGAGAAAGAATAATTGCATTAGAATTTGTTATTTTATGGTAAAAATGTGAACTAAAATCCAAAGAAATGCTGAATTAGGCTGCCATTGTATTTTGTATCTTTCAGCCATAGAGCTGAGTTCTAAACTGAATCCATTATTTAGCAGGAACTAGATCCATATTTTTGCCAGGTTTCCTACTTGAGAATTGAACCACTGATCAGGAAGGAGTGAGATAAACTATGCCAACAGTTCTTCAGAGACCCTTACGGAAAGATGTGCTCCTGAGTGATGCTGACAAGCCTAAGAAAAGTTGTGTATTAAAAAAAAAAAAAAAAAAGCCGGGCAGTGGTGGTGCATGCCTTTAATCCCAGCACTCGGGAGGCAGAGGCAGGCGGATCTCTGTGAGTTCGAGGACTGCCTGGTCTACAAGAGCTAGTTCCAGGACAGGCTCCAAAGCTACAGAGAAACCCTGTCTCGAAAAAACAAAAACAACAACAACAAAAAACCAATTGTGTTGTTGTTTTGAGATAGGGTTTCTCTGTGTAACAGTCCTAGCTATCTTGTAACTTTCTTTGTAGACCAGGATGGCCTCTAACTCGCAGAAATCCATCTGCCTCTGCCTCCCGAGTGCTGGGATTATAGGTGTGCGCCACCACCGCCCCGCTCAGTAGTTGTTCTGGATGAATGTCTCACAATCAGAACTATACTGTGAGTCCTTAAACTACTGTGCATGTGTTCTGTGCAAGTGGGAAGACTTACAGATGACTGTCGAATGTCGAGAACTAGTTCTTTTGAAAGAAGAAGGGTCACCTTATAACAGTTTGGTCCTGTATCCCCAAGTGTGATCTGCTGTGTCAGGGATTACGGGTAAGCTGCAGCCTATGGGCCCGGGGGTACTGCCTGCTCTAGTATCTGCTGATCTCTCCATCGTGTACAATTAGACACAACATATCAAGGCTTCTGCCCAAATGCAGTTTATTTACAATCAGAGACTTCTCCTCAGGGAATTGACAGGTAAAAATTTGATGTGTGAGATGCAGATACAACTAGATGGAAGAGAGCAACAGTCAGAGCCAGAAGAGCAGGGCCAGGCAGCCAGCCTGAGACTCCAGCTCTCCAGCTCCTGAGCCCCCACTGTGGAAGACCAGCTACTAAAGTTATGAACAGGGGAAACCAATATTTTTGCCTAAAGAAGAGCACTCAGGAGGAATACAATAGACACTGGACTGTGGGCTCAGGCAGGGATGTCACTCCCTCTCTCTCAGACGCAGTAGGCTGTGTGAGGAGATGGGACAGGAGTGGATTAGGGTTATACTTGGGACAGGCAGCTGATTTGGCCTAGCAAATATAAGGAAGAGTAGAAAGTGACTGGCCCAAGTACCTGGTTAGTTTAGAACCCAGCTTCTGAAACTGTGGGTCATGACATAAGGGGTTATATAAAAAAAAAAAAATGGGAGGCTCACAAAAATTGACAACAGTAAACGGTTTCTGAGTGTGCATGTTCTATCTAGGGAACAGTCTACAATAGCTGTACTTTCGGTTTCAAATAAGTAAGTTTATTAAACAAAAGTAAAAGACCTAATAGCAAGTAGCTGATAGCAAAACATCAAATTGGGCTCTTTCCAAACCTGGCAAAGACAACTGGAGTAGTCCAGCTGAGAGGAGGATAATGACTACTAACCTCTGTTGGAAATAGTTCGCCTTCTAGCTGTTCTCAGGGCCACAGTGCTGGGTTGTTTTTTTTAAAGAGTATTTCTACTTACATATTGTGTGTGTGTGTGTGTATCTGTCTGTCGTGGGTGGGTGGATGTGCACACTCTTGAGCACTGAGTCGTCTTTCCAGCCTGCGCCCGGCATTTTTTTACCCCTTAACTATTTACTATTCTCCCTCCCTATTAGAAGGGCAGGGTGCCAGCCTGCCCCAGGGCAGTGAGTCTCAGAGGACTCCTGAGATAAACTTGCTTGAGTCCGAGACAGAGGAGCCCACCTTGATCCTCGAGTCCACTGTTGTCAAGTACAAACAGTGTGTGATGATTTACCGATAGAATTTGTATTTCAGTACAGTGCCTCAGTATTAGTTTACAGTCAAACGCATAATGAATCTAAGGTGTCTCTGGCAGCACTCACGTATTTCCCAATGTGTGATTTCACAGCAGCTCTGGTTTTTGAACACACAACACCCACACTTTGCTGTACACACCATCAGTTCACACAGCAAAAATGCAGCCTGAAACACCGTGGCTCAGAGTGGAGACTTCCATATGTTACAAATTAGGGTGCTGGCCGGGCGGTGATGGCGCACGCCTTTAATCCCAGCACTTGGGAGGCAGAGGCAGGAGAATCTCTGTGAGTTCGAGACCAGCCTGGTCTACAAGAGCTAGTTCTAGCGCAGGCTCCAAAGCCACAGAGAAACCCTGTCTCGAAAAAAAACAAAAAACAAAAAAACCCCCAACAAATTAGGGTGCTTTACTGTACACATGAGGTTTTCTTCTCTTGTAGAAATGCGGTTTATCTATGGGAAATAAAGACTTGGACACGTTTCCTACCCCTGTCTCAGCACCCGTGCATATGAGTATCTTTGGGATAGCCTGGGCAAGAGTGTGTATTAGTTACTCTTCTCACTGCTGTGACAGATGCCTGACGGGAAGCCACACAGAAGAGAAGGGTATATTCTGGCTCACAGTTCAAGGGAACACAGTCCAGCATAGTGGGAAGGCATACTGGCAAGAGCATGAAGCAGTGGTCCTAATTGCATCCAGAGTTGGGAAGCAGAGCAATGGATGCTATTGTCAACTCACTTCCTGCTTTATATTCAGTTCAGATGGATTTTCCCACCCTTATTAATCCCATTCAGATAGTTCCTCACAGGTATGCCAAGAGGCTTGTCTCCTAGATCCTTGTCAGATTAACCCCCAGCACTGCATAAGCCACATATGGTGAGACATTTCTGTGGTCTCAGCACTCAGGAGGTGGGGGCAAGGGGATCAAAAGGTTCAAGATCCTTTTACCCCACATAGTTTGATACCAGCCTAGTATACATGGAAAAAAAGAAAAGAAAAGAAAAAGAAGCAAAGTCAAGAAGCCTTGGATCAGAGGAACAATCACATTTGTGGGAATATTTATCATAGCAATAAAAATGCTGCCCTTCTAATGAGGTGATAATAGACTGTGTCACTCAGCTTAAAATGGTAACAGCCTTTACAAGAACAGTGTCTGTGAGGTACCTGCTGGGGGAACTCCTTCAGCCAATAGCCTTTAAGATACTGGCCCACTTTGGGCATGGTCTCATGTGCTGTAAGTGCAGACAAAAAGTGGAAAGCATGTGTGGCCCTTTTTTCTGCTGGAGTAGGTTATAGTTCCCCAGCGAACTGCAGAGGACTGTGGATCGCTACCCTTACTGTGAGTTTATCCCCAAATAAATAAACCTTTGTTATACTCCATTTTGGGCTCTTGTGGAACTCTTTGATATTACTACACATACCCAGCAATCTATCTACCTATTGATTTTGTAAATCAAAATACAGACTTAAAGATGTATAGGAAAATTTCTTTTAAATGTTGTACCCACTGGTAAGGGCCCTTAAGTCAGGAAGGAATGATAGTGTGTTAACGTTTTAAAATTGTGTAGTTTGGTGTACTTTAATTGAAGGTGAACTGTTAATGAACATTTGTAGTCTTAAGTGGCCTTTTATAATAACTGAAGTGACCATGAGCTCTTGTGCTTTTTCCTAGCATACATCTGTGGATGGATATACTGAAGCACACGTCCAGCCTACCAAGTCAAGTAGCAGACAGAACATTCCCCGGTGTAGAAACTCCATTACGTCAGCAACAGATGAACAGCCTCACATCGGAAATTACCGCTTACAGAAAACAATAGGGAAGGGAAATTTTGCCAAAGTGAAATTGGCAAGACATGTTCTAACAGGTAGAGAGGTAAGTTTTCAGGCCTTTTGAGTTTGCCTTGATCCAGAGTCTTGTCACAAGCTTTCTCAGAGTTGGCACTGGGGAATGAATGGCCCGGTGTCCTGGTGCGCACCGGGACATATGCACACAGAGCATGGCAGACAGGTTGGTTTCACGGCAGAGCTCCTGACCATTCAACTCTAGGGAAAGACTCCCCTCTACCGTATTGCATCTCTCATAGAGTGGGTGTGCCATGAGAACGCTCCTGTTACTGCTGCTGCCCTGTGTTTGTAAGGAGGCTGGAATACGTTTTGTGAATTACTACCTAGGCTAAGGTAGATGTAGATGTGTAGAAAATCACTCATTAATTTTTATCTGTTTGGAGATAACATCAAGCTGCTATTACTACTATAGAGATAAATTTTTTCATATTGCAAGAGAATTTACTTCTAAAAGACCATTTGTTTGATTGTTTAGTGAGGGTTGTCAAGATAGGGTCTCTTATAGCCCAGACTGGCTTTGAACTTGCTGCCTAGCTGAGGCTGACCTTAAAATCTGGATCTTCTTGCTTCACTTTCTAAGCGCTGGGATTGCTGGCTTGTACAGTCATGTCTTTGAAATTATTGTTGGGCCCTAAAAATGTATGTGCACTATAAATCCATAATGTTAAAGACTATTTCAATAAATATCTAAAATTTTGTATTAGGATAGAATTACTTCTTTTTTTAAAAAAAATTTCAACCCCAGAATGTTGGTAAGTTTTCACTTTGCTGTACACACAATGATGTTATAATCCCATTTTCAGCATCTTCATTCTTGTCCATTCCTTCTCAGGAGCTGTGCAGACACAGACCGCACTAGGCAGAGCCTTCAAAGATGAAAAAAATTCCTTTCATTAGTTAGTTTACACAAGTCTGTGTGTCCAGTTTCTCTACATGCACAATAGTGTCATTTGCCAAAATACAAGTCTAAAAGCCACCCTCCCCTATAATATTGCCTATCAAGATTTTGAGAAAAAGATTAAGATAGAAGATGATTTTACAGTTTTAAAAGAAAAATTGTGGAAGAAATACCAAAGGCTTTAATTCCATTGATGCAGAATCAGGAGGTTAATGACAAGTCAATCATCTATGTCCTAAGGCAGATAGACTACGTGAGCATCCATATAGAAGCAAATGGTGCATAGTTAAGAGTGAAACAGAAATGTTTTCTTTACAGGGTTTTATTCATTAAATGACATCTCTCAAATGGAGTTTAATGATTCTCTCTTTTAGGTAGCTGTGAAAATAATAGACAAAACTCAACTAAACCCTACCAGTCTACAAAAGGTATTTAATTAATTTAATAAGTAATGTAAATTTTTGTTAATATGTAATTTTGTAAAGTCAAGCATGAAATGTCTTGTTAGGTAAAACATTATTTTTTACCAGTATATGATGAAAAAGACAGAATCTAAGATGGAATGACTATGGCTGCTTTTAAAGAGGTTTCAAATGTGCCTAATGCAAGTTGAACATCATGTACTCAAAATACTTTGAGAGAAGTGTTTGGGACGTTATCGAATCTTGTATTTGAAACTATTTGCATAGACTTTAGCAAGATGTGTGTATCATATGAATCGCCCTTTAATGATAGGATTAGATTTTGTATCTAATATTGTGGAATATTTTATTTATTTATATGTGTGTGCAATGTATATGTGGTCTGCACATACTTGTGTGTGAGTATGGAGCCCTTCGGGGATGTCAGATTCCTCTGTGCTGGAGTTAGAACTGTTTGCAGGATGTCGTGTATTTAATTTATGTGTGTGTGTTTGCGTGCCTGTGTGTGTGTGTGTGTGTGTGTGCATGCCTGTGTGTGTGTGTGTGCATGTGCGTGCCTGTGTGTGTGTATAACAGGAGGAGTGGGTCCTTTTATTCTGTCTTGGCCACACACCAGCTTACACCTGAAATAGTCACACAGAAATTGTATTAATTAAATCACTGCCTGGCCCATTAGCTCTAGCCTCTTATTGGGTAACTCTAACATCTTGATTAACCCATTTCTATTAAATCTGTGTATCACCATGTGATTGTGACTTAACGGCAAGATTCTAATCTATGTCTGTCTCAGACAGGAGATTCATGGCATCTGCCACGCTGCCCTTCTTCCCAGCATTCAGTTCGGTCTACTCTACCTAAGTTCTGCCCTATCAAAAGGGCAGTTTCTTTATTAAACCAATGAAAGCAACACATAGACAGAAGGACCTCCTACTCCATGTGTGCGTGTGTGTGTGGTGTGTGCGTGCGTGCGTGTATGTGGTGTGTGTGTGGTTCTGTGTGTGCGCACGCATGCACATGTTGAGAACCAGACTCTGACCATCATGATTGCTTCATTAACAACAAGTGCTCTAACCTCTGAGCCATTGCTCCAGCCCTATGTAGAATTACTCTAAGTCAAAGCCTAGCTTTGAGTAATAGTTTCCGTAGGTGTATCTTCTTTCATTGCTTCGTTTGATTTTTCTTTCCTGCAAATTCATTAAGTTATAGTAAACAGAGATCTATCAAAGGATGGAAAGACAGCAGGAATGGGGAGGACAAAGTAATTAGATGGGGATCGTTTAGTAGCAAAGCTGTTTACTTTATTAAGTGCTTCAGTGGGAATCCTCAGATACAAACCTTCAGCATTTTAAAGACAAAGCAGCTGTTTCAGTATAATACCCCTTGTGACTTCAGCAGCCTGTAATACTATCAGATTCATAAATGTAAAAGTCACACGAGTGACTTTGGATTCCTAAGAGAATCTTACAAGAAATTCTTCGTTTTCTCTGTTTACCAACATTTCTGTGACTCTAACCAGAGCCTTCTTCCCACTGGCCTCGGGGCTAAGAAGCTTTGCATTTTTAGGCACTTCTCCATAGAGATCTGTCTCTGTACTTTCATGGGCTCTTTTGACAACCAGTAAACCTCCAGAGCACTGACATGTCTGCGTAGTGAGGATTCGTGCCTTCTGTGCTCTTCTCCTGGGAATGTGAGTTAGCACAATGTTGATGTGATGTTGTCCTGGGGACCGTTTCTTCTTGTAACTCCAGCACCCATTCTACCTGGATGCAGCTGTGCCAGCGACAGAAGGCTCCCCCTCTGGGCTGATGAACCTAAGGACACTCATGCTGTTCTGGGCTGAAGCCACTGTGGCATGGAAATATAACTCACCCATGTGCCAAGGACCCTAAAACACACCAATTGCTACACTGCACTCTGGCCTTCGCATCCGTGTTTTGTACTTTTCCCGGATCACTCTGATAAGTGAAGTGATTTCAAGTGACATTTGAAACTTCTGCCAGGATACCTAGTAATGTGACACCCATTTGATCTTTCCCAGCAGAGCCAGGCGAAGGTCATATGACATGTGACCATGAAGCTGGGCATTGCCTTATTTGTCTGAATGACTAAAGATCTGCTTGCTGTTGCAAACATCTGTGAAGGGCCTGGCGATCTTTCCTAAAATGTTACTTTTGCAAACACACACAAAGGATGCAGTCTGCATCTTCTCAGCCTGCTCATAGATTGATTTTCTATGAAAAGTATTGTTTTGGAGGGGAAAAAAAGCCAAATCAGCCCATGTTTGGCTGGTATGTTCACAGAGCCTTTAGACTTGTCTTTGCCCTAGGCATCCTCAACATCGCCCAGTCAGTTGTATCAGAATCAGAGTGCATAAGGCAAGCCATTTGCTTCCCACCCCCCATTGCCAGTTAGTCCTTTGGGTGGGTGTGCCTTCTTGGTCTAATTTTTGAAGCACTTGACTAAATCTTACTCTGATTTTATCTGAATATAAGCTAAGTTCTCCTCTTTAATTCTCTTTTGTGTTTGTAGGCAATCTTTTCTTCCTTTCCTAACATCACTGATAGATAAAAGAATCTAAATATGAGGTTCCCGACTGCTTAAAACCACTCAAATAGGAAGTTCTTTTTAAAATATGGCATCCATAGGAGCAGTGGGGCCTTTGCAAATGTGTCTTCAGTGTTCTTCTCATGCTGGCCTCTATCGTTTGTTTAAATCAGTGGAGTCTAATCTGATGAGGTCTGAGTTGATTCCTCTTTGTAGCACAAGAATCACCTCATCTGTCCATGGATTTTGGAGAATGTTCTGTGACCCACCTTAGTGATCTCTGGGGTTCTTTTAAGCTATCTGTAATGCTATGAGAAAAGCAAGTTTGGCGGGACAGTTTGTTCATAACTAATAGGCTTTAACTCTAAAATTAGTGTTTTCTTAGAAATGTTTTTTTGTGAAACATGGGCTCAGCACTTCATCAGATGAAGGCTTCTTCACTCTGAGTCACCAGCCTACATTCATCTCTGCTGGAGTTGTTATACTTCCTACTGCTTATCAACTTACATTTGATTATTATTTTAATTGTTTTTATTGAGCTATATATTTTTCTCCATTCCCTTTCCTTCCTTTCCCCTCCTCTCCTACCCATGGTCCCCATGCTCCCAGTTTACCCAGGAGATCTTGTCTTTTTCTACTTCCCATGTACATTAGATCCATGTATGCCTCTCTTAGGTCTCTTGTTGTCTAGGTTCTCTGGGGTTGTGAGTTGTAGGTTGTTTTTGTTTGTTTGTTTTGTTTTGTTTTTTGCTTCATGTCTATAATCCACTTAAGAGTGAGTCAATATGATATTTGTATTTCTGGATCTGGGTTACCTCACTCAATATGATGCTTTCTAGATCCATCCATTTGCCCACTAATTTCAAGAAGTCTTTGTTTTTTTTCTGCTATGTAGATGGGCATTTTATTGAATCTGTAGATTGCTTTCAGTAAGATTGCCATTTTCACTATGTTAATTCTATCTACCTAAGTGCGTGGGAGATCTTTCCACTTTTCTGGTATCTTCTTCAATATCTTTCATCAAAGATTTAAAGTTCTTGTCATACAGGTCTTCCACTTGTTTGATTAGAGTTACTCCAAGATATTTTATATTATTTGTAACTATTGTGAAGGGCGATGTTTCTCTGATTTCTTTCTCATCACATCCCATTTATTATCTGTATACAGGAGGGCTACTTATTATTTTGGGTTTATCTTGTATCCTGCTACATTATTGAAGGTGTTTATAAGTTGTAGAAGGTCCTTGGTAGAATTTTTTGTGATCACTTATATAAACTATCATATCATCAGCAAACAGTGAGAGTTTGACTTCTTTTCTGTTTGTATTCCCTTGATCTCCTTTTGGTGTCTTATTGCTTTAGCTAGGACCTCAAGAACTATATTGAATAGGTATGGAGAGAGTGGAAAACCTTGTCTTGTTCCTGATTTTAGTGGAATTTCTTTAAGTTTCTCTCCATTTAGTTTGAAGTTGGCTGCTTGCTTGCTGTATATTGCCTTTATTATGTTTAGGTATGTTCCTTGTATCCCTGCTCTCTCCAAGATTTTACATGTAGGAAGGGGTATTATATTTTGTTGAAGGCTTTTACAAAATCTAATGAGATGTGGTTTTTTTTTCCAGTTTGTTTATATGATGGATTACATTGACAGATTTTTGTATATTGAACCATCCTTGAATATCTGGAGTGAAGCAGACTTGATCATGGTGGATGATTTTTCTGATGTGTTCTTCGATTCAGTTTGCCAGTATTTTATTGAGTATTGTTGCATCAGTGTTCATGAGTGAGATTGGTCTGTAATTCTCTTCCTTAGTAATGTCTTTGTGTGGTTTGGATATCAGGGTAATTGTAGTCTATAAAAGAGTTTGGCAATGTTCCTTCTGTTTCTATTGTGTGCAATAATTTGAGGAGTATTGTTTGGTGTGGGAGAATTGTATTCTGTCAATCATGTTTTAAATAAACGCTGATTGGCCAGGCAGAAAGTATAGGTGGGACAACCAGACAGGAAGTAAAGGTGGGGCGATGAGAACAGGAGAATGCTGGGAAAGAAGAAGTCCACTCCTCCCCAGTCCTGCCCAGATCATGGAAGAAGCAGGATGTGCCTGCCCCGCTGAAAAAGGTACTGAGCCATGTGGCTAACATAAATAAGAATAATGGGTTAATATAAGTTATAAGAGCTAATATGAAGCCTGAGCTAATGGGCCAATCAGTTTATCATTAATATAGACTCTCTGTGTGATTTTTCTCTGGGACTTTCCGGCCGTGAGAACTGGGCAGGACAGAAACCCCAACAAAGCAGGCCCTCATGTTACAATTGTTATTAGTTCTTCTTTGAAAATCTTGCAGAATTCTATGCTGAGACCACCTGGCCCTGGGGTTTTTTTGATTGGGAGACTTTTGATAACTTTTTTTCTTTAGCAGTTATAGGTCTATTTAATTTGCTTATTTGGTCTTGATTTAATTTTGGTCAGTGATATTTATCTAGAAAATTGTCCATTTCCTTTAAGTTTTCCAATTTTGTGGAATATAGGTTTTTGAAGTAGGACCTAATGATTATCTGGAATACCTCCATGTCTGTTATTAGGTCCCCCTTTTCATTTCTGATTTTGTTAATTTGGATATTCTTTTTCTGTCTTTCTATTAGTTTGGATAAGGGTTTGTCTATTTTGTTGATTTTCTCAAAGAACCAACTCTGTGTCTCATTGATTCTTTGTATTGTTTTCTTTGTTTCTATTTTGTTGATTTCAGCTCTCAATTTGATTATTTCCTGCCATCTAGTCCTCCTGGGTGAGTTTGTTTCTTTTTGTTCTAGAGTTTTCAGGTGTTCTGTTAACTCACTAATGTGGGATTTTTCACCTTCTTCTTCTTCTTCTTCTTCTTCTTCTTCTTCTTCTTCTTCTTCTTCTTCTTCTTCTTCTTTTTTTTTGGTTTTTCCACCTTATGTTGGCGTTTAGTGCTATGAACTTTCCTCTTAACACTGTTTTCATTGTGTCTCATAAATTTGACTATGTTGTGTAATCATTTACATTCAATTTTAGAAAGTCTTTTATCTCTTATTTCTTCCTTGACCCATTGATGATTCAAGTGAGCATTGTTTAATTTTCATGAGTTTTTGGGCTTTCTGAAATTAGTGTTGCTGTTGAATTCTAATTTTAAGCCATGGTGGTCTGATAAGATACATGAGGTTATTCCAGTTTTTTGTAGCTGTTGAGGTTTGCTTTGTACCTAGTATATAGGCAGTTTTTTAGAAGGTTTTGTGAGGTGCTGAGAAGAATGTTTATGGAATGTTCTATAGATGTCTGTTAAGTCCATTTGATTCATAACATCTGTTAGTTCCCTTATTTCTCTGTTAATTTTCTGTCTGATTGACTTGTCCAGTGGTGAGAGTGGGGTATTGAAGTCTCCCAGTATTAGTGTGTGGTGTTTAATGTTTGATTTAAGCTTTAGTAGTGTTTCTTTTGCATATGAGGGTGCCCTTGTATTTGAGGCATAGATGTTCAGTACTGAGATTTCCTCTTGATGAATTTTTCCTGTGATTATTATGAAATGTCCTTCCTTGTCTCTTTTGATTGATTTTAGTTTAAAGTCTATTTTGTTAGATATTAGGATAACTACACCTGCTTGTTTCTTAGGTCCATTTGATTGGAAAAATTTTCCCCAACTCTTTACTCTTAGGCAATGTCTGTCTTTGAGTTTGAGGTGTTTTCTTGTATGCAGCAGAAGGATGGATTCTGTTTTCATATCCAATCTGTTAATCTGTGTCTTTCTATAGGTGAGTTGAGTATATTTATATTAAGGGAAATATTAATGCCAGTGATTGCTAGTTCCTGTTATTTTAGTTTTTGTTGTTGGTGATGTTATTATGTGTGTTTTCCCTTCTTTGGGGTTGCTGCTGTGAGATCATCTAGTGGATGTGTTTTTGTAAATGTAGCTAACTTCCTTGGTTTGAGTTTTCCTTCTAATACTTTGTGTAGGGCTGGGTTTATGGCTAGGTACTGGTTAAATCTGGTTCTGTCATGGTATATCTTGTTTTGTCCATCTACTGTGACTGAAAGTTTTGCTGGGTATAATAGTCTGGGATGGCATTTATGGTCTCTTAATGTCTGCATAACACTTGACTAGGACTTTCTGGCTTTCATTGTTTCCATTGAGAAGTCAGGTGTAATTCTGATAGGTCTGCCTTTTATATGTTACTTGGCCTTTTTTCTTTTGCAGCTCTTTACATTCTTTCTTTATTCTGTAAGGTTAGTGTTTTGATTATATTGTAGTGAGGAGACTTTTTTTTAATTAAGTCTTTTTGGTATTCTGTAAGCTTCTTGAATCTTCATAGGCATATCTTTCTTTAGGTTGGGAAAGTTTTCTTTTATGATTTTGTTGAATATATTTTCTGTGCTTTTGAGCTGAACTTCTCCTTCTATCCCTATTATTCTTAGGTTTGGTCTTTTCATGGTGTCCCATATTTTCTGGATATTTTGTGTTAAGCTTTTGTTAGATTTAATGGTTTTTTTTTTGATCAATGAGTCTATTTCCTCTGTTGAACCTCAGCACTTGAGATTCTCTGTAACATGAGGGCTGACTCGTTGGGGTTTCTGTCCCACTCGGTACCCCCACAGCTGGCAAGCCCCAAAGAAATCACACTGAGAGTCTACATTAGGTTATTAACTCATTGGCCCATTATCTCAGGCTTCTTACTAGCTCCTATAAGTTATATTAACCCATTGTTCCCATCCATGCCAGGCACATGGCCGGTACCTTTTCTCAGCTGGGACAGGGACACATGCTGCTTCCTTGGTGGTCTGTGCAGGAATGCCAGGGAAGCTTCCTGCTTCCCAGACTTTCTCCTCGCCCTGCCTCTACTTCCTGTCTGGTTGACCTGCCTATACTTTCTACTTGGCCAATCAGCATTTATTTAAAAGATGATTGACTGAACAGACAAGTCTCCTGCATCAATTCTCTCTTCCATCTCTTGTGTTCTGCTGTTTATGCTTGCATTTGTGGTTCCTGGTCATTTTCTCATAAATTCCATTTCTATAATTCCCCAGTTTGTGTTTTCTTTACTGTCTCTATTTCGGTTTTCAAGTCTTGAATCATTTCTTTCATCTGTTTGATTGCTTTTTCTTGATTTTTCTTTAAGGGATTTGTTGATTTCTTCCAATTTTTTTGTTTGCCTTTTCCTCCATTTCTTTGAGGGAATTTTTCATTTTTTTCTTTAAGGGTCTCAAACATTCAAAACATTAAAAAAAAACTCCTAAAGTTATTTTTTAGGTCATTTTGTTCTGTTTCGTCTATATTTGGATGTTTAAGTCTTGCTGTTGTAGGACCACTTGGTGTCATATTGCTCTTTGTGGTGTTGAGTGTGTTCTTACCTTGTCTACCCATCTTTTCCTCTGACTGGTATAGTTGGGGCTGTGTCTCTGGTGATCAATCTTCCAGGTTCGAGTGGTTCACGTGGATCCAAGGCTCAGATGGTTACTCCTTGTGGTGCAGTCAGGGCCTTAGTTTCAGTTGCCCCGGCTTTTACTCTGTGTTCCCCGAAGACTCTCAGTGTTCCTGGAGGTCCCTCTGCAATCACGGAGGTCTTTCAGCTCTGCTTCCAATGAGGTAGCTGCCTTGGGCCTGCTCCATCAGCGGTCACTGGCTCAGGTCTGCTCTCTTGGAAGTTGCTGATTCACACCTGGTCCCACAGAGGTCTCTTGCTTGGGCCTGCTTGGCTGAGGTCATTAGTTCAGGCCTGCTCTGTTAGATGTTGCTGGCTCAGGACTGTTTCTACAAATGTCCTTGGCTTGAGCCTGGTCCTGCAAAGGTCCAGGGCCTGCTCCCTCAGAGGTCCCTGACTCGTGCCCAGTCCCGCAGAGGTCTCTGGTTCAGGCCTGTTCCCTTAGCGGTCGTTCCCTTGTACCCATTATATTTTTTTAATTGTACTATTTTATTTTATAGGTATGCATCTTTTGCCTGTATGTTATGTCTTTGTACCGTATGCATGCAGTTTCCACAGAGGCCAGAAGAGGGCACTGGATACCCTGGATCTTGAGCAACAGAGGGGCCATGTGAATGCCAGAAGTCTTCTAAAATAGCAGCCAGTGCTTTCAACCACGAGCCATCTCTTTAGCCCCCTATTTTTATTGTATTTTTAATTATATCACATATCACAAAAGTGACTCTGTGTCAGAGTGATTTTCTGACTGGAAAAAAATCTAAAGAAGAAAAAAAGACAACACGAAACAAGAGTCAGACATGGCAGCATGTCCCTGAAATCCCAGCTGCTAATGGGGCAAAGGCAGAAAGGAGGCTCAACCGTTTGATCCCAGCCTGGGCAATCCATGCATGGGCTGAGTATTTGCCCATTTAGTCTTGCTACATGTGTGTAGCCTGAAGAAAATGTGTTGTCCAAGTCTGGTTTAGGTCAATGAAACCAGAGTTAATGAGAGTATTAGTGTTTTGATTTTTGTCTTTGGTTTTTGTTATTTGTTGTTGCTTAGTTTTTGGAGACAGGGCTTCTCTGTGTAACAGTCCTGGCTGTCCTAGAACTTGCTCTACAGACCAGGCTGACCTCGAATGCACAGAGAACCTGCCTCTGATTCCCAAGTGCTGGGATTAGAGGCGTGCACCACTGCACAGCTAGAAAGTGTTTTTGTGACCTGGGCTATTGACTGCAAAAGCTCTTTTTTAATCAGAATGATGGGCTATCTTTGTGTCTCTTCTGCTCTCTTCCTCTATGTCTCTCCCTCTATCCTTCCATTCCCACTCCCTATTCTTTCTTTTGGTATTTTGCAAGAGTGATGCTGCCACATCAGCTAGTGAGATGATCCCTGGTGCCGATTTGCTTGCCACTCCGTTCTCCATGAAGCTAGCAATCAGTAGCATATTCTCACCTTGATTTGGCTTTGGAGAAAATACTGAAAATAAGGATGATCATGGGGTGATAAGTGAGGCTTGTATCTGTCACACACAGTATGAAAATTGGTATGAAGTGTGTTTCACACTCAAGTGTGATGGATTTTGAGGGGAACGGTGTCCAGGTGTTTTAGAAAGTGATACCAGCAAAATTACTGCATCTACCCCAAGAGTAAGCTGAGCATTCACAGTTAGGCCGGACTTCCTGAAGCCAAACTGTGTTTTAGGTAGCATGCCCTCATAGATGTCATAAAAGTGTGCAATGGCATATTTTTGGCATGTTTAACAGTATGCATGCTGCATCCAGATATAAAAATATTTCCAGGGCAAATATATCTGATGAGTGTATACTGAGAATCTGATTATTCATGTCCCTCACATTAAGACATTAGTTTCTCAGACAGGCATAACGGTGCACACCTTTAATCCCAGACTCAGAATGTAGAAGCAGGCAGATTTCTGTGAGTTCAAGGTCTATCTGACATACATAGTGAGCTGCAGGATGGGCAGAGAGACCCTGTCTTAAGAAAACCAAAACAACAAAATAAATTTGGGAAGTTGTTTTGTTTTTCTAAGACAGGGTTTCTCTGTGTAACCTTGGCTATCCTGGAACTTGTTCTGTAAGTCAGGCTGGTCTTGAACTCAGAGATCCAGCTGCCTCTGCCTCCTGAGAGCTAGGATTAAAGGTGTGTACACCACCACCACCACCTGGCAGAATAAAATAAATTTTTAAAATAAAGGACTCCAGTCATTGCATGTCTGAATGTCTGAGTGTGATAAGCTCAAACAGCTAGAATTTGTCTGGCAGCCGTCCGCAATCTTCAGGGAGAGATTGCTCTAGAAGACTAGCTTTGGCCCTGCATGTCTCCAGGGCTGTCTGGAATATCACCCGATGCTTATTCTCTCCCTTGGTGATCTGTGATTAGGAATTTCCATCTAGTAGAAATAAGAAGTCGAATACAGTGAAGAAGAAAGGCAGTGATTAGAAGTGAAACTGTCTCACAGTTCAAACTAAGTGTCACTGAGCCAGATACACGTGCTCACTAATTCTTGATTCAACAAATATTTATTCAAAGATTTTGTTTCTCTGTATGTTTTCTTCTGTCTTTTCAGCTTCTCCCTTCCTGTTTCCTTTTAGTGAGGTCATTGTCCTGCCTGTTACATGGGAAGCTCTGCAAGGCTTAACTATAGGACTTTTCCCTCTATACTCTCTTCTTAGGATGACCAAAGGCAGCCGGGTATAAATCTTTACCTGTTGGTGAACTGGGAGTTTATCTCTTCACCTCAGACTACTCTTAGATGTCCTTCTAACCTTCTCTCCAGGACACCAGCCGCAGAGCTGAACTCATGACCTTGCCATACCTACCCAATGCCCCACTCACCTCTCCATCCTGTGACCTCTTGTGAATGCAACTTGCCCCCAAAATCATATAAGCTACAAACCTCAGAAGCACCCTGGCTCTTCCTTTGTCTTCATGCTCACCTGAGAGGGGCTGCCCTTCCTCTACATGACCTGAATGTGTTCTGTTCTGTCCTGCGTGTCTTTCTGCAGACATGTATTTAATATGCTGGACTATGCTTACACTTTTAGGCGTTCCATGTCTGGTAGCCTAATTAGACTCATTACCGTGTGACTGAGGGCCCTACCTTCCTCCCTACCTCAAGGATCATCACCTTGCACAGCTCCCCGCCTCCTCCGCATGCCCCATTCCTCCAGGTCCTCTTCACAATCTTTATTCCAGCTACCTGGCCTTTGCAGAGTTTCATCCCTTCCTCTGCCTGACACTAACTCCCTCCCTCACCTACTCCTTAGATGTTTCTCACTTTCTCAAAGAGATCTTTCCCGTTCTCCATGGCAGTTTTGAATCCCCTTTGTACTAGGACCAGGTATTCAGAACTAAGGATTTATTTGGTTTGGGGCAGTAGTTTCTTTGTATGCCAGCATTTTGTGAACCCTAAAACTACTGATTTCTGGGCCTTGAGTAACTGTGGACTGTGTGTCCACTTCTGCTGTGGAAGAATTCTCTTAGGGAAGCAGAAGAGGCTAGGAATACTGACATCATCTGTAAACTTTAGCTGGGCTGTTTCAAAGGCTAGAGCCCATTTAGGTACTGGGAGAATCTTCCACCCTCCCACATGTGACTAACTAGGTCTCCTGCTTCCTTCCCACCCAGAGGCCTGCTAAGATCTTTAAGGACTTGCCTTCTCCATGCCTCCAGCTAGGTCCCCTTTTTCCATCCCATGGGCCTGCCTAGCATCTTGGGTCTTTCCTTCCTTCTGTCCCCAAGTAGACTCTGTTGGATAGATCATACTTTCCTCCAGGACTTCTGCCCTGCCCATAATCCAGGCTCTGCTTCTTCTCGCCATGTAAGCAGTCTGTCTCCTTTGCAAGCTGACTTCTCTGAGCTGCTGGATAGGCTCTGCCTACAAATACTAGGTTAGCCTGAGCTATATAGAGAGATGTAGGCTACTGTGGACTACATGAGATCCTTATCTAAACAACCAAAGCAAAGCAGAAAACAAGCTAACCACCTGTAACTCCAGCTTCAAAGAGTCAGACACCCTTTTCTGGGTGCCGTGGGGACCTGCCCACACATGCTGCACATAGAAACATATTCAGACACATCAAATCAAATAAAAGAAATCATTTTAAAGAAAATATATGTAGAGCCAGGCGGTGGTGACACACGCCTTTAATCCCAGCACTCAGGAGGCAGAGGCAGGCGGATCTCTGTGAGCTCGAGACCAGCCTGGTCTACAAGAGCTAGTTCCAGGACAGGCTCCAAAGCCACAGAGAAACCCTGTCTCAAAAAACTAAAAAACCAAAAAAAAAAAAAAGAAAATATATGTAGACATTAATCTGCTTCCATCACTTTGACTTCACATCTTAGCCAGTTTACTTCTAAGGAAAAAAATGACTTGGCAGAGATTTTATTAAGAGTAATTAATGTTCCCTGTGTGGCAGTGTTGCCCTGTTTTGTAACTTGGCATGCTGTGTCAAGAATGAAGAGGAGATAAAATCAAGGAGCCCAGGGATCCTGCTTATGCCTTGGCTCATGGACCTGTCCTTCAGAACCCAGGCAGGGCCTGTGCCAGTTAGGGCAGGGTAGCAACTACTCCATGGTGTGGGAAGACAGTGTTTGCTGGAAGTGTAGGTTAAAGAGAGGAACAAATTTGAAATGATACAGAATTTATGATGAGCAGTGGCACATCATAAAGTCACACACCTTTAATCCCAACAGGGAGGTGAGGTGAATCTCTGAGTTCAAGGTCAGCCTGTTTTACTGATTGAGTTCCAGAACAGCCAGGACTTATATACAGTGCTTGTCTCAAAAAAAAAAAAAAAGGAGAGAGAGAAAGAAAGAAAACACAGAATTTACAGTTTAAACTAAATGCATAAATGTGCATTCTTTGTCCAATCTTGGATGAACATTTTTTTCTGTAGCTTAACTTTTCTGGTTAGAGCTATACTTTATCTACATGAATCACATTCATAAAGCCAGAATAGATTTGATGCTATTTCTAGTTGTGTTCTATTTCATGAAAGAAGATTGTAATAACAATCAGGAAACAATCTGCCATTAAAATCCTATACCTGATTTTAATCATCTGCACCTACTTAACCCACACTTTGCAGTTTCATTAGCAGCTTACATCTGGTATTTTCAAATTACTCACATTATTTTATTACAAGTACATGACTCATTGGTTTATATAAAATGTAATTGTGTTGGACAGATTCCAAGGCACTCTCCTGCAGTGCCTGCCTCTTAGCATCCACTTCTATGATGATGGACAAGACCTAAGACTTTTCAGACAGTAGCATGCGGGGAAGTAAAGAGATCCTGGTCCCACTATCATATTGTTTGGCATGAACTGTCACGCTAGTGGGTACTGTGAAGACAGTGAGTGCTGACTTAAAAAAATGAAACTTAAAATTTTACTTTCATAAGTTTACTGTGTGCCCTTCAGTAATAAAAAGGTGTGAGAAAGTAGAGTCCATTCAGAAAGCTTGTTGTGGTGCTGATCATGATGGGACCTGGCAGTTCCAGGAAGCAGAGGAATGCTGGACACCAAGGGAAGTCCAGCTTGAAGCAAGAGTGTCCTGAGATGGGGCTGTCCTGAGAGGTGGCCTTCCTTGCTGAAGGTGTTGGGAGACGTCTGTGATGTGTACTGCTGCGTGTGGGGCTTGGATTCCTGTGCGACAGCCAAATGAAATGAGCCCTACAGAGTCAGCAGCAGACTGGTGAGACACTTGAAGCATAATAAAGCGCTCAGGAAGAGCACATCGAGTGCAGGAGGAGGGGCCAAGAACCAAAGACCCAGGAAGAGGGCTTGGCAGAAAACTGAGCAGCCAGAGAGACAGGAGCATGTGCCGTGGGATCTTAAGTGTGTTGAAGGTCACAGAGAGGTCTGACTTCAAAAACATACTTCAGCCAGGCAAGGCAGTTTGAGCATAGAGAACTTGCCTTTTAGCCTATTTACTTACTTGTAATTTTTAATTACTAAATGTTAAGTTTATATTACAGGCTTCTTACGATGTGCTGAATGAATATGTGTGTGTGTGTGTGTGTGTGTGTGTGTGTGTACGCATACACATACAACATGAAAGCTTACATACTTCCTTGACCTTGCATAGAAATTATTCAAGATATCTACGGAAAACTTTTTTTGTAGCATCTAAACATGAGTAGGTTTTCAATTAGAATCTATTTTTTTAAATAATTTATTCACTTTTATTTCATTTGCATTGGTATTTTGCCTGCATGCATGTCTGTGTGAGGTGTCAGATCTTAAGTTACAGACAGTGTGGGTGCTGGGAATTGAACCCTGGGTCCTCTGGAAGAACAGAAGTCAGTGCACTTAACCTCTGAGCCATCTCTCCAGCCCTGGAATGAATTTTTATTGTGTTTCATCTTGTTAATATGTGATGTGACCACAAACTTAACATTTACAGCCAGGTGTGGTGGCACGTGCCTTTAATCTCAGCATTTGAGAGGATCTCTGTGAGTTCAAGGCCAAGCTGGTCCAGGACAGTAAGACCCTGTCAAAAAAAAAAAAAAAAAGCTAACATTTACCATTTTGCTGTTGGGTGTCACCAACTGTCATCCCTTAACTGAAGCTCTGTGCCCATGTGCAGCCTACCCACAGCCATTCTGTTGGCCCTTGGGGCAGCACTGCTCAGTATATGCTCATGGATTGAGCTGTCTGCTGTGAGTCGTAGTCATGGAGTATTTGGTCTTTTGTAACTCGATTGTTTGGTTTTGCTGTAACCCACTCAAGGCTCATCCATGTTGTGTGTTGGACTTTTCGTCTGTGTTAGCACACTTTGTTTATCCACTCATTGAACCTTCACTTTCAGTTCTCTCAGATGTAGTCTAGAGATTATTTGGTGATTCTTTTTAAGTTCCTTTGGGAATATTGTTTCCCACGGGACTGTATCATTTTCCATGATATCTTCTCATCTGGCACAGCCATTAGCAACGCCAAAGGGGCCTAAGCTCTCTCCATCCAATGCTGTCTTCAGGTTTGTTCTGTCTTGTCCTGGTCTATACGACATCAGTCATCCTAATGAGTGTCAGGCGTCCTCACTGTAGATTTTATTCCCCTCATGACTAATTATGCTGAGTATCTTTTCTGCTCTCTTAGGCTGTTAATAGATCATTAGAGAAACATCACTTGTGGTTACACTGATTTTAGATTTTATTCTGACAAAACATGTCTTCACAGATTGTTTCTTAATGTTATCAATTCTCAGTTCTCCTATTTTCTTGAACAAATGCTTGATTTTGTTTTTGCAGCCAATATAAAGAAGATACCAAGTCATGCTCTTTTTTATATTTCATGATTTTTAAAAGCATTTTATTTATTCATATGTGTATGCATGTGTGTCATGGTGTGTATGTGGAAGTCAGAGGACAGTCTGTAGGAGTGTGTTCTCCCTTCTACCATGTGGGGGCTGAAGATTAACCTCTGTCGTCAAGATTGACAGTAAGCACTATACAGCCCCCTCTGTAGCCATGTCACTGCTTAACAAATCATACTTTTGAAAATTGGTTCAGATAGATTTTTAAAGTTAAGGGGCAAGAAAATTTTAACATTCATATTATTTTACTTTATTTAACATGTTTAATAGTCCTCCTTTGAGGGCTAGAGAGATGACTCAGTGGTTAAGAGCACTGGCTGCTCTTCCAGAGAATCTGGGTTTTCAGCACCCACATAGGGTTTCCAACCATCTGTAACTCTAGCTCTAGAGGATCTGATGCCCTCTTATGGCCTTCATAAGCACTGTACAATGTGGTGCACATGCATGCATGCAGACAAAATTTATAAAATAAAAATAAATAAATCTTTTTTTTTCAAGACAAGGTTTCTCTGTATAGCTCTGGTTGTCCTGGAACTTGCTCTGTAGACCAGGCTAGCCTTGAACTTAAAAATAAATTAATCTTAAAAAAGTCCTCCTCTTCATCTTCATACTTTCCCATATCTCAAGACAGACTCTCACTATGTAGCCAGGTATATCTTGAACTCATTGTCTTCTTGCCTCAACCTATAAGTTCTTGGATTATGGGCATGTGCACTGTGTTTGGCTATTTTATTATCACTTAATACTACTCTACAAGTGTACTTGAAAGTGCTTCTGAATCTTTCACAAAGTGTTGGGTCAACTGAAGGAGATAATGGTAAGGAATCAGACCCTCCAACCAGGAACTTGTTTCTGGTGACTAGACCTCATGGAGTGTCTCTAGTGTCACTTCCACAGTCTTTTCCTCTGCTTCTGGACATTCAGAGTTGTTGAAGAAAATGTTTCCTTATGTATAACTTCATATACGAGAGACAGACCACTCCAGTTCATCTCCTAAGAGTTCTGTGAGAAGCCAGGTCTCCATGAAATGAGGACAGAGGGCCGAGTCGCATGGCTCATTATACAAGGGTGGAACTGAGAAGGTCTGTGCTTAGGTTCTCTGCCAGAGCTGGCAGTCTTATAAGCAAGGAATTGTTTTAACATGGAATTCCAGGTGACTTCTGCTTTAGGTTTTCTGCTCTTTAAACAGGAGTATGTCTTGTCTTTTCTTAACAGTTGTTTCGGGAAGTACGAATAATGAAGATCCTGAACCATCCTAACATAGGTATGAAATGTGTACATACCATTAGTGCGTGATAAAGCATTCCCCCTCACAGACAGACGTCTGCATGTGTACGATTTACTGTTGAGCTCTATAAGAAAGAAGAAGCAGGAAAACTCAGGGACGATGACACTTGGTGCAGTAGTACAGTCCTGAAGTCCTGGGCAGCTGTCCTCTGTGGCTGTTGCATCACACTGCAGTACAATTGCAGTTAATGCACACAGATTGCTATCTCCTTGTTAAGTCAGAGATTGCATGCCATCAGCTATTAATAGAGAATTACATACATATATTTTACTAATAAACGTTTGCGCTTAATGTAGTATTTTGTATTTTGAAGAAAATAAGGCATTAATTTCAATTTTCTTAAATTGTTTCAGTAAGTTTTGATTTTGCCTCCCTTACAAATAAACTTATTGGTCATATATATGTTATATAAAATCACTTGACTCTAAGTAGTAAAACAATTAATTTTAATCTACTTTTTAAAAAAGATTGTATCTTGCACCTTTAAAGATTTTCTCTGTATTTAACTATCAGTGGATCATTCGTGGTGAATAATCTCCACTGTGAGTCTAGTTCTGTTCTTAGCACAGCTTTTTTATTATCACATAAATGTAGATTTGTTTATACCAAACATTAATACTTCATGATAACCTAATGCTGCACCCTCTCTTTCTAAGCTCTCATGAAAACTTTCTGATTTTAAGATCTCTCTCTCTCTCTCTCTCTCTCTCTCTCTCTCTCTCTCCTTTCTCCTCTCCTTCTCTCTCCCTCCCTCCCTCTTTCTCTCCCTCTCCCCCCTCCCTCCCTTTATTGTTTAGGTTTTTGAGACAAGGTCTTTATAATCTTGGCTGGCCTGAAATTCACAGAACTTCACCTGCCTCTGCCTCCTAAGTACTGGGACTAAAAGCATGCACCACCACCACCCCATAAGATTTGTTTTTTTATTATCTTATTCTAACTAGAAAAGGTTATGGCCTTTTCTTATCAAAAACTGTTTTAACTCATAAGTTTGCTCCAGATCACTTTGTGGTGGGGTGTAAGTAGTTTCCTTGCACAGAATTAATAACTCTTAAGTGGCTTTTTTATTTTAAAGTTAGAATTATTCCATTTAGTGACTATTCTGATATTCTTCTTAGAGTTGCCTAAGGTCTGCAGAAATAACAACCATTTTACGCTGTCAGCTATAGAGTTGTATGAAAGTCTTTTTTCTGTCCCATCAGCCAGATTCCAAGTAATGACATGAAGACTTCTTATTTATTATGAAGGTTTTACCTATAGCTTAGGCTTATTCCTAACTAACTCTTATAACTTAACCCATTTATATTAATCTACAGTCTATAATGTGGTATTACCTTTCTTCTTTCTTGTACCTCCTGTTTCCTCTCTGTGCCTTCTTCCCAGAGTCCTCTCTGTTCCCCGCAAGTTCCACCTAACCTCTTTCTGCCTAACTATTGGCATTTAACTCTTTATTAAACCAATCAGAAGGCACCTTGGCAAAGATACATCTTGACAGTGTAAACAAGTATTCCATAACAGTTATGTTTCTCTTTTTTTCAGTGAAACTGTTTGAAGTTATTGAAACAGAGAAGACGCTCTACCTAGTCATGGAATACGCGAGTGGGGGTAAGAGTGAGTGGGCTCTTAGTACATGGAATTGATGGTGCTTGGCGGCTCAGTATAACATGTATGCCTTCATCATTATTGTAATCTATAGTTTTATTAACATATCTTTAATTACCTCTTAATGAAAATTCAGTGTTTACTTTCAAGACCTGCTGAGTCTACAGTATAAATAACTTTTGGCTCATTTAAAAATTACTTAGGGACTTTTTAAAATTTGCTTTGTCATCTTTTGAATGTTTTGATTTGCTGATTTAAATATTAAAATAACATATTTGATTTGTAGCAAGGAAATCCCAAGTGCAGAATGTATTTAATAAAATGTATAGTGAAAGCTTACTCTACATCAGATATTTATGTATCTGGCTGCTCACGTATGACAACTCTTCAGTATGTGTGCATCGCCAAGATATTCCCCGAGTGTTTGGACTTAAGTAACTGCTGATCTGTGTGTTCTGTGAACTAGGGTTGAGTTGATGGGAAGTGGCAGAACCCATGTGTAATATAGAATACAGCATGTACTTTGTCTCAGAGTCACAAGGGGACTGTTTTTTTTTATTTTGTGCTGATAAAATAATAGAAGATCACTTTTATCTTCTGTACTTTCTCTTAAATAAGAGACACTTGATTCAAAATAACAGTTCCATTAGGACTTCTTAGATTACATCTTATGGTGTTACATCATTGAAAAAGTAAAAGCAATACTTAGAGGCTGTGCTTTAAAAGCACAGAGAGCTTAAGCAATTGAAAAATAAGGGACTGGAATTATTTTTTGGATTTATTAGGTGTTTACTAGTTGATAGGAAAACATTGCATTGAACATAGTATAAAGCCTCTCCATTAGTGAAGGCCACGGGTGTTTACGGCAATGCAGGTCTTATGTAAACTGGAATACGGACTTGTTTTGTCTATGGCATCTAGCAACACATTTTTACATGGCTTCTCAGATTTTTAAACTTTTTATTTTAAATACCAAACATGTAATTGCTTTTAAGTTGTTTTTGCCAATTAAATGTTTTAGTAAATTTGCTTTCTTCAAAACGTTTTTTGTTTTGTTTTGTTTTTTGCCCTGAAAATATTTCAGTGTAGGTTTTTGTTTATTTCCTGATTTTTTCCCCCCTTGTTTGTCTTTGGTGATGCTGGAGACTGAGCATGGGGCCACATGCTGGGCAAGTTCTAGGCCACAGAGCTACATCCCAGCCCATCAGTGTAGATTTCTAACATACTGGAAAACCATATGGATTTGCATAAAGTGCAGATCTGTAATAAAACTTGCAAGTGATCCATAATGACTTGTTTTTCTGTCTTTTAGTTATATTTTTATACAAACCTATCCTGTCAGGCAGGGTAGGGGCCCTCATTGTTACTTTTAGTTCAGTAAAACTCATTTATTTTTTTGGTTTGTTTTTCTACATAGCAGTGATCTAAAATTTATTAGAGAAAGGAATTGGAATGCTTTGAGAGAAGAAATGATAGGCTTCTAAAGGTCAGTGGGGGCCTTTCTGCTTTTATAAAGGCCCGCCACAAGCTCTGCATGTATGAGCTGTTTCTACCAACGGTTGATAACAAGTACATTCAACTCTCTGATGCTGAGGGAAGGGTGCAACGTCCAGAGGGGCAGTGTGGACTAGTGTAGAAGAGATAGGTTCCATATTTATGTGTTGGGGGTGGGCAGACACAGTGTCGTAGTTACAGTGTCTATTGCTATGAAGACACACCATGACTACAGCAACGCCTATAAAGGAAAGTGTTTAATTGGGGTGCCTTACAGTTTCAGAGATTCAGTCCATTATCATCATGGGGGGGACATGCTGGCATGCAGGCTGTCATGGTGCTGGAGAAGGAGCGAGTCCTACATCTTGATCTGCAGGCAACAGAAAGTGAAGACTGTCACACTAGACTTGGCTTGAGCTTAGGAGCCCTCAGAGCCCACCCCCAGTGACACACTTCTTCCTGCAAGGCCACACCTCCTAATAATGCCACTTCCTATGGGTCAAGCATTCAAACCACCACAAAGAGAGAGAATGAAAACCAGCCCAAACCTGCTTTCTTTGAGTCATACAAAGCAATGCCTCTACTTATAACAATAGTCATGGTTCTTTGGCAGTGCTTCTAAAATCTTTTTTTGACATTCTAAATCTATCACTGGCAAGGCAAGTCAGGGAAATAAAACGTTAAATTTTCCCTCTGAAATCTCCGTATAGTTTCAGATTGACTGTGATATGCACACTGCTGGATATCTGCATTGGATGCTGCCCCCTTGCCAGGGATTGGTCGGGGACTCTGACTGACTAATGACAGTGAAGATTAGAAAGCCTCCTATGTGTTTTTTTTTTAATTGAAAGTAGCCTGTTAAAGTTGATGTTGGGGCTCCTCTAATAGAATTTTTTCTACCTTTTGTTTATACAAATAATACTTATAAATGCTTATAGGGTGGCTTTTCTAGGTCCTAAGGATATGCAGGTAAACGAAGATAGAGTCAGCCCTCGAGTTTACATTGTAATTGGTGGAGCACAGCATTGGCAAATGCTGTGATAAGGGAAAGACTGAGACTCATAGTATCCAGCGGTGAGCTTCCTGGGCACAATTTAGAGGAGAACCAGATGCTTGACATTTGAACGCTTATGTTTAGCTTTCCCAGTCTAACCTCATGTGTCTAGAGTTAACGCTGTGATGGGGTAGCTGGGATTAGCAGCTGTTGCTACATACCCAGAAGCACCTACTCTGACGAGCCAACTAGCGCATCCATTCATCTCTTGTTGTCATCCCATTTCCTGCTTTCTTCATAAAATACCCATGTTTGGCATTGTTGACATGTTGATTTCATCAGCATACATCCATTACATATTTGATTTTTAATATCTTACTTTTATCCTGGGGATAATTTGCATATATGTCATATATCTATGTACTTAATACAAGTGTCCTTTATTGAGTACTGTATGCCACTGTGCCAAGCAGAAGCATTGTTTCAGGTAACCCTCACAACAACCTAGGCAGACTCTGGTTAGAAGCGGAATCTTCATGGGGTTACAAAGTCCTGCTAATGTCCCTAGCACTAAGTACCCACTAAGTACAGGCTCCATAGGACACATACTCATGGTCAGATTTTGAAGCCTGAGACTGTATTTGGCTATAGTATAGTATAGTATTAGTGCTGTGTAAGCTTTTAAGCCATCCTGTGAGTTATTGCTCTACACAGATACCTGTATTGTGCAGCCAATAAGGACAAAGAAAGATTTTAACTTAATGTTAATTGTCTACACTATTGCCAATTGGAAAAAAATTTTTTAAATCTTATGTAGAAATATAGATACATAGGTTCAATAGAAAATGTCAACACCGTCTACTTTGTTAATGAGTTCAGCACATATTTGCTGCATGCCCACTCTGTGTTCTGTCGTGGAGAGGAAGGTGCATATGGGGCAGCAGAGTGCAAACAAGGGTGATGGATTCTGTGTCGCTTGTGGTTAGCTGCCAGGGTGTATGAGGACATCTGACTAGGCCTCATCAGCACATAGAACAGAGAAGAACGATGGAGCTGGACCAGACTGTGGAGTGGGACTTAAGAGAAAGCATGTGAGTACTTTGTAGCCGAGGCCGCAACGCCGGCGCCAAATGTGACATTGGCCTGCCCTGTGGCTTCCCTTCACTAGAACGGGTAATAAAGAGTTGACTGTATTTCGTGTAACTTGTGGAGAACACATTTTCTTGGTTATTTTTTAAGAGTTTTTCTAGATCATAAATTGCTACAGGTTTTCAATTGCACACATGATTTTTTTCCTATGCCTGTGTTAGTTTGTGACTTGTATAAACATAACAGAAAATGGTAGACCAAGTGGTTCTTAAAAACTGAGGCCAAAACTTGGCATTGCATATATTGTTAACCAAAATCAATGTATATTTATTGCCTGCTTTACCTTTCTGATTCAGGTGAAGTGTTTGATTACTTAGTTGCCCACGGAAGGATGAAAGAAAAAGAAGCACGTGCAAAATTTAGGCAGGTATGAAAAGTGGTTTTCAACTTTATTTTGCTGATATTTTTAGTGGTGTGCAATGGACAGTATCACAAACAGCTTTGAGAGTACATGAGATTTTTCAAAAGAAAAATTCTCCTTTCTTACACTTTTTAAGAATGGAAAATTCCTAGAAAAGAAACCCAATTTCCCTGAATTTTGCTTTAAAATAGTAGTTGCAGATGGTTATTTTGAGATGGCCATGAACGGTAACATTTCATAAGTTAGACTCTGTTTGAATCTGCAAACCTCAGGCCAGATGACTGAGACAAAGAAGTAAATACCCAATCCTTTGATGTGGCCAGAGATTGTTACCAAGTCCTGTTTGCTTTGTGTGTGCATTACATGTATGTAAAGAACTTTTTTTCTTTTATAATTAAATATATGTTAGTTTTAAAAATTCATTTCAGGCTTAAGGAGTGTGGTCAGTTTTACCTAGCTTCATGTGTGAGGAAAATGCAAGTGTGGGAGGTGGTAGAGACACGGTTCCATCTTAGCATCAGTGTAGCGTCCTGAGAAAGGACAGAGTGAGAGAAGGTGTTTGTTAAAAGAATAAGGCACATTTAGAATTTTACCTTTAATTTTTGAAGCTGCATTATTTGTGTAGTTTTATTTTTTACACAGTTTATTCAAAAAACACTTGCATATTAAAAATGCATACTAAAATTAACTAGACCATAAGTTAGGGACCATTCAGAGCAAAAGCTGTGGTGACTCACATTGGATTTTTATACTTCCACTGTTGGATATATTTTATGTACTTACTACCACCAAAAATGAAAATGCTGCTGAGCGTTTATAACCAATGTATGTATTGTGTGTTTACACACACACACACACACACACACACACACACACACACGCTAGATCCCAAATATGAGGAAGGACATGAAGGATTTTCTTAGGTTGTGTGACCTCACCTAATTTTATACATTCTAAGTCCATTCATTTTACTGCAAATTTTGTTGTTTGTTTTTTTTTTTTTACATTTTTCTTTAAAGCTGAATAGTACTTCATTTTTATATATACCAGGTTTTCATCAACTATTCATCTGTTGTTGGACAACTAGGCTGAAAAAATATACTTTATAAATACTCTATAAATGAGTAGTGAATTGTGAATTATCCATAAAATGTACTGAAGTAAGGCTGCAGTAGTGTGTTATATGCTAGACTTGCCCTTAGTGAAGTAAGAATTTTTATTTTAAGGTAATTTAGGTCCTCATCTGTGATCATTACACTGATTCTGCATTTAAAAACATTTTGTAAATTGGGCAGTGGTGACACACGCCTTTAACCCCAGCACTCAGGAGGCAGAGGCAGGCAGATCTCTGTGAGTTTGAGGCCAGCCTGGTCTACAGAGCTAGTTCCAAGACAGTCAGGGCTGTTTAAAGAAAAATTGTACTTGAAAAACCAAAACCAAACTGTTCTGTAATCAGGCTGTTGCACAATGAAAGTGTCCATGAGGTCTTCCTCTAGGATATCCTGCTTTCCATGGAGGGCAGTTCTTTAACCAGAGAGGCCCTTGCTGCGAGTGGACCTGCTTCACTGTGTGGCCTGACCTTCCAAAATGATTGCGTGGTAGCTTTGTCCCCTAAGTCTCTATAATTCCGGTAGATCCCTATAGTTAGTTGCTCATAAGAGTGGGTAGGAGGCTATGAGGTGGCTGAGGGAGCAAAAGCATTTGCCACCAAGCCGGACAGCCTGAGTTCAGTGCCCAGGAACCATATGGAGGGAGGGCAGAGCAGGACTGTGTCCTGAAAGTTGTCTTTTCACCCGGGCGCACATGCCATGCTTGGGAGAAATGCACAGGAAAGGCAGTGCTCTAGAGCAGTTGATGGGAAGCTCCTCCCCTCTCTGCTACAGGAGCTGTTGCTCTACTCAGTAAGTTTTGCTTCCCTGCCTTTAATAAAGCAAAATAAAGCCAGGCGGTGGTGGCACACGCCTTTAATCCCAGCATTCGGGAGGCAGAGGCAGGCGGATCTCTGTGAGTTTGAGACCAGCCTGGTCTACAAGAGCTAGTTCCAGGACAGGTTCCAAAGCTACAGAGAAACCTTGTCTCGAAAAAACCGACAACAACAACAACAAAAAAGCAAAATAAACAGTGGCTATGGAAACAGCTGGTAATGGGAAAGCACCATTAAGAGCCTGGGCTGGGCTGAGCTCTTCCCATTACATTCCTTCCTATCGGGGGTTGGAATTTCTTGCTATATGGTCAAGCACTCCGGTTATCTCCCTCCTTGTCAGTCCTTGTTAGTAGCAGATGAGTAAGAAAATTCCAGTTGTTGCTGAGTGTTCCTCTTGAGATCCTCGTGTATATTTTAAAGATGATCCCCATTTTACCCTTTTTCTTTTTAGCCTGCTGGTTTTACTTGTTTTCTAAAACATGGCAAGTATAGAAAGTTGTACTTGGTGAAAAGACTTTGTGTTGTAAGAGCAGTCAACCATTGTGGCCAATGGGAGCAGGACAGAGTGTAGGTTTAGATCTTTAGCCCTAGCCCTCCCCCCAAAAAAATGTGTATTTACTTTTATTTATGACTTTTTATATTAACAGTGAAAGAATGAACTACATAACAAGCTTATATAGATTCATGCCCTTGACTCTGCTATTTGGTATGCTAAAAACAATACACAGTTTCAGAGCATTTTAGCCACCATTGCCAACACAATGCCTCTGCATTCCATAAGCTGGGAGGGTGTGCAAACGCATGCATGCACACACACACCATAGCATTGGGGATGGGGAAGTGTGCCTCCTGCTCTTCCAGTGGACCGGGTTCAGTTCCCAGCACCCACATGGTAGCTCACAACCATCTGAATCTCCAGTTCCAGAGGTCACATGCCTTTTTCTGGCCTCTGTGAGCATTGCACACATGTGTCATGCTGACATAAATGTAGCAAAACACCTATTTACATACAATGAAAATAAGTATTGATCCCAAGGTCAAGGCTATTACTGAGAGAATAGGAATTCCTGACCCATGTATGCCATTTCAAAGCTATCCCCAGCAACTCATGTGGAGCCTGAAGGTCAGCACAGGCCTGCTTGTAAATCCTGTTCTCAAGGTCCTCAATGGAAGGCTCATAGAGAAGTCTCTGCATCCTGCTCATGGGACGTTCTCAGGCGGCAGTCTGTGTAGGCCAGCGTGATGAAACCTGGGCTTCTGGGTGGAGGCTCACATGGTGAGTCAGAAGCCCAAACCCTTCACGTCAGACATGGTGCCTTGCTAGGGGAGTGTGGTGGCACCTTAAATGCCCCTCTTGAACACCAGCCCAGAGGCCGTTTTCTGTGGAGAATATGTGCTGTGTGCAGCATTCTCTTATGTTAGCTTCTGCTGTAAAGCTTTGAGCCGAGGACGATTCTTACTGCAGAAATGTCTATGAACTGCTTGCATAAAGACCGTCTTATCACATGTGAGCCCATGGCCTCTGGTCACACTTGGTAACCAAGTCACTGTAGCACACCTTGTCATACAGCATGTGACCTGCAAGGACAGCAGTGTTACTGGCATAGAGAAGTAGACTGGTACCCTGAACACTGTTACCTCTGTAGTGTATCCAGTAAAACAGACATGCAAATTGATCCTGCAACCAATAGGCATAACTGAGTGAAAATCGAGTCTTATAACTTTGAAATGGGGAGCTTCAGAATCTTACAGATGTTTATTGTTCTGTTCTGCTGTGCGTGGGGACTCATATTGAAGATGCTCAAGGCATTGGCATCCTGCCCCCGACATTTAGTAACCGCAGTATTTGCTCAGTATGGAATCCAGAGATTTTCACCAATCTGTCTCTCAAAGCTTGATTCCATCAGCATTATGAATTATCATATTCCCTCATCATTAACCTATCTCACTCCTTTATTCCCACTCTCTCTTACCAAAAATCTCAACTGTTCCTGTCCTTCAAGGATACCTTCCACCAAATGGCACATCCTCCGAGAAGCATTTCTGCTTCTCGTTCGTTTTCATGATCCCTCACTTCTTTGTACCCCTGCTTCTGAGAGTCTACCTTGAATTATACTACTCGCTTTCAGCCTCGTAAGGGTGGTGCTCATGTAATGTTCATGTCTGTACTCCCCCTAGGAAAAGGCACATAGCAGGTACTCAATAAACTCACTTGAATCAAATGAATTTAATTGAATTATTTACTCATGTGTGTTGGTGGGTTTGGTTTTTTTCAAATTCATGTCTTGTCTTTGAACCATTTTAACATACATTTGGATGATTTCCTAGCACTGAAATGCCACTTTCCCTCTGCATGGAATTCCTTTTCCCTCATTCCTGTTAACACAGCCATGCTCCCTACTCCATTAGACTTTCGGAAGTCTCATTTCTGTCTGCATATGTGAACAGCTAACTCACATCCATACTGGAAGCACCTTTAACCGACCCCACCGCTCTGCATTAAAATGACCAGCCTTTTAGGTTCCAGATAGAATTACACATACGAGTTAGCTCTTTACCAGCTGCGAGTTCTCTCTTTTAAAGACTTGTCACACTAAAGCTTATAATCTGGTTTTTTTTTTTTTTTTTGTCGTCAAGGCCTTTACACTGTCAGACATTTCCCTGTCTGGCCCTTATCCCAGAGTCCTATGAACTCGCTCTGGCTGCAGAATGTATATGCAGTGCACAGTAATTTGTCCAGCTGAATTAAGGGCAAATGTAAGATTAACTTGAATCTTGTTTATTATTTGTTTTCTTTTGAGGGTTAGTTTTTTCCTATTTCTTTATATTTGAGCAGAAAATATGAGATATTGTTGAATACTTCACTAATTAGTTCTTGATAAATTAAGGAAATATGCCTTGAACAAATGTGATATATTTTCCAAATACACTTTGCGTTAGCTCCAACCAGCTATCTCGAGTGCTAGTTTATATGTGCCAAAGCCTTCTTTCAACACTGAAGTAAACCCTTGTTTTAAATTACAAATTGTATACTTTGGCTCATGTAAACAGAAAAATTTGATGAGTATAGAGAATTTCCATGGACGTTGACCAAAAGAAGTTAGAGTATATTTCCACATGAGAATATTACTTCCCACATTTAAAATATTCATCTCTCTCTCTCTCTCTCTCTCTCTCTCTCTCTTTTTTGGTTTTTCGAGATAGGGTTTCTCTGTAGCTTTGGAGCCTGTCCTGGAACTAGCTCTTGTAGACCAGGCTGGTCTCAAACTCACAGAGATCCGCCTGCCTCTGCCTCCCGAGTGCTGGGATTAAGGGTATGCACCACCACAGCCCGGCAAAAACATTCATCTCTTTAATAAGCATAGTTTTCTAAACTAATCATGAAATTGTTATTATTTTTAAATCAAAGTTAGTATTTTATCAAATTGAAGTGATAACTTTGAAAATCAGATATTTAACCATAAAATAATTTTGACTTTCTATCCAAATATTTATTTCAGATTGTATCTGCTGTACAGTACTGTCATCAAAAATGCATTGTTCATCGTGATCTTAAGGTAAGCTGCTGCTTTTAAAATTAAAATCTTAATTATGAAAGTATGTAATAATAAGAGGGCTGGGGACTGGGGAGGTGGCTCTATAAATAAGACCACTTGCTTTGCAAACATGAGGACCTGTTTTTCATATCCCCAGCACTTAATAAAAGCCTGGTAGGGCTGTGCATGCCTATAACTCCAGCATTTGGAGGCAGAGCCTGGCAGGTCCTGGGAGCTCACTGGCCAGCCTAGCTGAAACCGCCAGTGTCAGAAGCAGTGAGTAGTTCTGTCTTTAGGGAGTAAAGCAGAGGTGATACTGCAGGACACTGGGGTCTTCCTCTGGACTCCATCCATATCGCCACACACACTTAAAATTTGTCATAGTAAATTAGGGCCATCTCTTCAGTTACCCAGCACTGCAGGCACAGGATGAGGTGGTTTGATAGACGTGACACCATAGCTTGTGAAAGACCCTGTGTTCACCAAGCACATGAAAACATGGGCATGATTTTGTCTAATGTCAAAGTTAGAGGACTTGATTGATTATTAACTAGCATATTTTAAATAGATAAATACAGAATTCTATCTGCCAGGGTCCAGCCTTGGCTGGGGTTCGAGTACTGAGGCAGGGAATGGATGTCAGCACAGGGAAAACTTTTGATCACCAAGTAGATTGCACTCAAGTGGCCCTGAATAGCCCGGGCCCTTTGTTTATACTTAAACAGAGTTTTTCATACCAGGCTTACATGAACAACTTTATTATTGGCTTTTATTTTCTGACTTAAGAAATACATCACATTTTAAGGACTAATCCAGATCATTGTGGAAGCCCCCATTGTTCCCCTTTATGCTTCCCCAATACACCTTCCCACCCCCTGCATAGCCTTATTCCAGACATAGAGTTCAGCATTTTGCAGGCTTAGCTAAATATGGAGCCAGACACATCCTGCTCTTGCAGCACCTATGTCAGCTGGCTGCTACCTGAGGTTACAAAGTCAAAAGTAATAGACATGGGCACAATGCTTTAAGGACAACAATATTCAAACCCAGACAATTCTTTCATGTCTGCAAGATATATTTTTATACAGTTTCCTTTCCTACAAGAGGGTCCCATGTCTCCATCCCTCTGTAAGAGGCAGACTTTGACAAAGCATTCTTTCCCATTTCTTTATAGCATACTTCTTCCACCAATATGAACTCCTTTGTATGGTAAAGATGGATCTACCCATCCCATATTTTACATTGCGTTATTCCCATCAGAATATACTAGATCTTATCATTGATTCTATATGATTACTATCCAAGGAACTTTATTTCAACAGTTGACAGAATGTGTATTTCTGAGGCTTTTCCATGTTCTGTGTCTACATGCCTTACTCTCCTTTCCAGAACTGTGAGACACGGTTAATGCTCCAAGTGTTATTTTCTCATATGTACCTAAATGTCTCATTGAGTCAGAAAAGTTCCCAGGATTAGGAGTTGGAGTTATTAAATCCAGATAAGAGATTTTAGAGACATTAACCCCCTGTTGAATCTTAGAGGAAAATATCCGAGAAAGACCAGAATTTCCAGGGAAAATTACAGCTGTTGCATGTGTATCTGATAAAGTAAAACTGCAACCGCCCAAAGGATCACCAATATAATGAGAGAGCAAGGAGTCTGCAAGCTGCACAAACTTTGCATATTCCTAAACTGTCCCATGAGAGTCTGTTTCACAGGTGCCTTGCCCCACGGAAGCCCATTGGACAGGTAGTCCTATGCTAATCTGAGACTAGGAGCTCCTGACATCTGTCCTCACCTGAAAATTGTTGTAAGAGGCTGCTAGTGTGTTCCCGGCCACCCTCTGCTTGTTTGTTTCCTGGCCGCCCAGACTCCCGAAATAACCACATAGAAACTGTATTAATTAAATCACTGCTTGGCCAGTTTATTTAAGCATATTGCTAGCTAGCTCTTACATCTAGAATTAACCCATCTCCAGTATTTTATATTTTACCACAAGGCTCGTGGCCTACGGACAAGGTTCCAGTGTGTCTGTCTCCCACAGTGGCTCCATGACTTCTCCTTGACTCCGCCTCCTTTCTCCCAGCATTCAGTTTAGTTTAACCTGCCGAGCTTTACTCTACCCTATGACAGGCCTAAGACAGTTTCTTTGTTAACCAGTGATATTCATCACTGATATGTTAACAGCATACAGAGGGGAATCCCAGGGGCTGGAGAGATGGCTCAGAGGTTAAGAGCACTGACTGCTCTTCCAAAGGTCCTGAGTTCAATTCCCAGCAACCACATGGTGTCTCAGAGGGGAATCCCATATCAGAAAATGTTCAGGGTCCCATCCGGACAGAAGTAATGCCAAAGCTCAAGGCACAAACACATATGTTCACCACATGGAAGAACTAGGGCTCTGTCTCAGCACCAAAGTTCAAAATGAGGTTTCCAATGTATTTATTTATGTGTAGGTTAGCTTTCTGTCAACATACCACAAACTATAGTCTTTTGGGAAGAGGGACCCTCAGTTGAGACAATATCTTCATCAGGATGGCTTGTATGCAAACCTCTGGGGAACTTTCTTGATGAATGATTGATGTGGAAGGCCGCAGCCCATTGTGGGCAGTGCCACTCCTGGCCAGGTGGTCCTGGGTTCTGTAAAAAAGCAGAGAGTAAGCCAAGAGGAGCAAGCCAGTGAGGAGCACCCTCCCTGCTCTCTGCTGTAGCTCCTGTCTCCAGGTTCCTGATGTGATTCCCTCATTGCACTGTGACTGGAGACGTGGAAGCTAGATAATCCCTTTCCTCTCACAGTTGTTCTTGTGGTGTTTATCACAGCAGTAGGAAGTAAATGTTTGAGATGCAAGTGAACTAGTGTAGTTTGGAGTAAAGCGTGTGGTAGAAATGGCATGGTCAAACGGCCTTAAAAAGCTTGGGCTCAAGTAGTGTTTCTGCATTTCTTTCCTCCTCTTCTTTTTCTTCTTCCTCTTCTCCCCATCTTCCTTCCCCCCCCCTTCTTCTTCCTCGTCATCCTCTACCTCCCATCTCTTCTTCATTCTCCCACATCTTATTCTACTTTCCTTTTTTAACATTTCCCAATGTCTTTATCCATTCCTGGCATCAAACCTGGATTCATTTAAATCCATTGCCTTACACAGTGGTTATTGGTTCTATTTTTCTGATCTGTTTACTGCTCCAAATGTTTCTTTATCAGTTCTTTTCTCTGGAGTTTTAGGGGAAAACATTTCTGCAAAGAAAAAGTGTGTGTAGTTATGCTGTATTTTTTGATTCATAGCTTAAACTTTATTTTTATATTGAAAAAAAATCATGTTCAGCAACCATGTGTCCAGTCCAGTCCAGTGGAGAGAGTGTTCCCTATGTCTCAGGACTGCATCCTCACACTGTGTGCTGGTGTCTCTGGAGGCAGTGGGTTACTTAGATTGCCATCTAGACTATTGTGGAGAAAGTGTTCTGAAAAGTCTACCTTAGTACAGATGGCCAAGGAAACTTAAACCCTTATAGCAGAAAGGTGTGTTGTTGCTGTTGTTCTCAGTCCATAAGTGTTGATTTAATGTAACTCTGCCAGATTTATTCATTTTCATAATATCTGTGTCCACTTTTATTTATTAACAAGTTGGTTGGTTTTTGTTTTGTTTTCTTGTAGGGAATGAGGGGATTGGGTTTTATTGTTTTGAAACAGGATCCCACCACATAGCTACTGCAGGCTGACCTGCCTCAGTTTCCCCATGATGAGATTATAGGCTTATGCACGGCCCTGGCCGGTGTCCCCACAGGTGTGACTCTAGACTATGAAGTTGACAATTACTACTAGCCCCCGTTGTTGGGGTTACTCTTTTCACAACATTGAGATAGAAGTTGACAATTACTACTAGCCCCGTTGTTGGGGTTACTCTTTTCACAACATTGAGATAGAAGTTGACAATTACTACTAGCCCC
>JAQHUG010000006.1:9179372-9191903 GCA_028555095.1 Dicrostonyx torquatus | reverse complement strand
TTGACAATTACACTAGCCCCCGTTGTTGGGGTTACTCTTTTCACAACATTGAGATAGAAGTTGACAATTACACTAGCCCCCGTTGTTGGGGTTACACTTTTCACAACATTGAGATAAGCTAGACTACCACAAGCGGGGTGGCAGGGCCTTGGTGTCAGGCACCCCAGTGAAGCACCGGTCCTCTGATTTTCATCTTGGTCAAATTTTACTCCTTTTTGAACTTTGATCAAGCAAACTACAAACCAGCCCATAACCTTATTAGTCTATTTATCCATCAATTTAAAGTGGAATTTAAATGAAACATGCACCAAAAAGCAAGTCTTCATTAAGTTGTTTGCATTTATAGGAGTTTCCATTTTTATCGTTGGGTGGTTTTAAAATTTTAGAAATAGTCTCTTGAACATGGGAACAGAGTCCTTGCTTCCTCCAGAACGTGACTCTCGACAGGAGTCTGCATTTAGACAGCAAACGCTGCTGAAAATAAAGCCCATGGAAGCCAAATTGTCCGTTTGTTTCCTTTCACTAAGCACTGCTTTGTTGAGGAAGTGCTCTGTAGGAGAGGACGGGGGCCAAGTAAGGAGCCACAGGTCCATACCCTGGAGCCTGCCATCAACTCCCTGATCAGATGGTGCTCCTCTGGTTACTCTTGGCTTAAGTCTGAGGCAAAGTGGAATTTCAATGTGTATCCTTTAGAATAGGTAGGTCCTGTTAAGATACAGTTCCAAGATGCCTCTTACCATGAAGTTAAAAACCTTTAAGATAAACTGTGGGTGGTGGTGTTTAAAATAACCTTTCTGAAATAGTCCTATGTGCTTCCTTTTTCAAGTGTTAAAATCCAGTCTTCCCCAGATGTCACTTGGACAGCTGTGCACTGCAGAACTGGGTGTTAGTCATAAATGAGAGGCAGGCACTTAGCATCTGAGAGAAGTGCAGCAGACATCTTTATTTTGTGTGCGCTTTTTACATTGTCCTTTTTATTATTTTCCTCTTAGGCTGAAAACCTTCTCCTTGATGCTGATATGAATATTAAAATTGCTGACTTTGGTTTTAGCAATGAATTCACAGTGGGGAACAAATTGGACACTTTCTGTGGAAGCCCGCCTTACGCTGCTCCTGAGCTTTTCCAAGGCAAGAAGTATGATGGGCCAGAAGTGGATGTGTGGAGCCTGGGCGTCATTCTCTACACGCTGGTCAGTGGCTCCCTGCCCTTTGATGGCCAGAACCTAAAGGTACCTGCTGTTTGGTGCTGATGCCCTTCTCCCCAGGAGCTGTAATGCCAACCACTACTTACAAATGCTTTCCTTCTTTGTCCAAGGAACTGCGGGAGCGAGTCCTCCGGGGGAAATACCGCATTCCCTTCTACATGTCCACAGACTGTGAGAATCTCCTGAAGAAACTGTTAGTGCTGAATCCCATAAAGAGGGGCAGCTTGGAGGTGAGTGTGCTGTGTGTTCCAGGTGCACGCTCGCTACACAGCATAGACGCTGCAGGTGCGGTTCCCAGTGTTTGCCCAGCATCAGGAAGTAATGGTTTTTTATTGAAAAGCCACAGTAGGTCTCTCCAGAGGCTTATTTCTTCTTCACTCTTTGGTGAGTTATTAAAATGGACACGATGGCCGGGCGGTGATGGCACACGCCTTTAATCCCAGCACTCGGGAGGCAGAGGCAGGCGGATCTCTGTGAGTTTGAGTACAGCCTGGGCTACAAGAGCTAGTTCCAGGACAGGCTCCAAAGATACAAAGAAACCCTGTCTCAAAAAAGCCAAAAAAAAAAAGGACACGATGGAGGCAAAGTTGACTCCCTCAGCCCCCAAGACAGGGTTTCTCTGTATACTCCTGGCTGTGAACTCACTTTGTAGACCAGTCTGGCCTCGAACTCAGAGATCCACCTGCCTCTGCCTCCCAAATGCTGGGATTAAAGGCGAGCGCCACCACTAAAGTTGACTTTTGAAGGGGATAAACCTAGCGTGTGTCAGAAACAAAAGCCTTTATGTTAAGACTGACCAGATCTTTGAAGGTTGAAAATGATTGTGAAAATTCTAAACCAGTTAACTCTTCATCTGGAATCACGTGAAGCCAAAATCTGCAATAGGAACTTCTCGTCAGTCCTGAGAACTTACAGACATACGAGCAGAGTATACATACATACATTACATACATAGGAGCAGTGCTTTTCCTGAGCACACTGCTGTTGCCCACACACATTCCATACACACCATCTTCATGTCCTAACACTTACAGAACCACAGAGGTCCTAGTAGCCAAGATGACAAGTCTCTTTCCCTTCTTACGCTTTAATGGGGATAACTGATGATCATGTTTCCCTTCTGGGTCTTCTTGGTTTTTAAAGATTGATTGATTATGTGTTGAAAGTGTTTGCTTTCATGTATGTGAATTACATACATGCAATGCCCTGAGATGCCAGAAGATGGGGGTAAATCCCCTGGAACTAGAGTCACAGGTGAGCTACCCTGTAGATCTGGGAACCCAACCTGGGAAAAATGCTTTTACTCCCCCAGCCACTCCTTTGGCCCCTTCACATCTGTCTTTAGGAATATTTTGGCCTAGAGTTTCAAAGACTCAGTACCCATTTCTCACTTGAACTTTTAAAGTCTTCCTTCCTGCGTGGGAAGGACAGGGAGCACAGGGAAGCTCCTGCGCGTGCTCTGTTTCACTGGGGCTTTCTCTACACACCGTGAGGTGCAGTGGAGATGCAGCCCTGGGAAGCCAGCCCTGCTCACAGTGCTCAGCTCAACTTGGGCATCCTCACTCTTTCCCCACACATACTTTTTCTAAAAGACATAGTATGTTTTGGTAGAAATTGAAGACTTGGGAAGCTAAGTGCTTTGAAGGAACAGATCAATTGGTATTTTTTACTGCATTGTTTGTTCAGGTGTGATTAGCTCTTAACTCAGATTTTTTTTTCTGATTTTTCCTTTGGGGGGTGAAATGACATGTTAATACTGATGTCTGTAGTGAAAGCCCTTTTCTGTCTTACTGTTTTTCTCAGCTTACTTCCACCCATTCATAGAAAGTGTGTGATGGCTCAGAATGGAAAACCACTGACTTGTCAGTTCTGAGGGTCTAGAATTTTGGAGAACATCAGCCTCTGCTATTCCAGCTCTGGGGTCCACTTTTTTTCTTTTAAGATTTACTTAAATTGTATATATGTTTATGTATGTGGGTGTGTACATGAGTGCTAGTGCTGGGGAAGCCTGGAGGTGTCTGTGGGGTCCACTTTTATCCAGGAACTCCCTTCACTTGTGAGTAACAGAGTCCCAGAGCTGAGACAGCAGTTCACATAAAGGCAGATTAGAGAGAAAGCAAACAGTCTCTTGGGGAGACCGTGCTTACAACCTTCTGTGGGCTGCTAATAAAAATGAATGTGCTTTCCTCAAAGACGACTATTGACTGAGTTCAGATTTGGCCAGAATAGTTATTCAGATGGTTTACTCTTTCATCCTTAAGAGGCTGCAAGTTGTGCAGACCTCATGGTATAGGTTTATAAGCCCAGCCTCTATGGAAGAGTTAAGGATCAAGGCCAGTCTCAGCAGCTGAGCCCCTACAGCTCAATGGGAGAGCCTTTGCCTGGCACACACAGGGCCATAGTGCAAGCCCAGTGAACCCCTGAGTGTTAAAACACTGGAGTGTGTGGAGTAGAATTTAAAAGCCAAATTATTATCTAAAATTTTGATCTTATGACAGTGAGTTCCATTGTATTGTATAACTTAATATATACTTTTGTTAATGATGGCGATTAGACTTTGTAAAGATTTTTTATTTTATTTTATAGGGTATGGTATTTTTGCCTGCATGCATATATATGTGCACCATGTATATATGTGCACCATGTATATCTAGTGCCATGGATCCCTTGGAACTAGAGTTACAGACAGCTGTGAGCTGACATGTGGGCACTGAGAACTGAATCTGTGTCCTCTAGAGGAGCTGGAGCAGTTTCTCCAGCCTAATGCTGACCCATGAGTTCCTGTTAGAAATATAATACTGCACACTTGACTACACACAGGCTGGTCACAGTTCCCTGAAATGACAGTCCAAAGAAGTTGGATACCATTTTTTTAGATTTTTTTTAATTTTAATTTCTTTTCACATGATATATTTTGGTCATATTCTTTTCTACCTGGAACTCCTCCCATGCCCCTAGCCACCCAACGTTATGTTCTTTGTCTCTCTCCTACTCTCAAAAAAAAAAAAAAAGTTGTAAGAAATAAAAAAGTCAAAATGAAAGCAATGAGACCAAAACAAAGTAAACAGCACACACAAAACCACAGAGTCCATTTTATGTTGGCCAACTAGTCCTGGGCATGGGGCCTGCCTTGGAGTGTGGTTGACATGCCCAGTGACACTCCACTGGAGAAAACTATTTGCATCCCGACAGCTACCAATTGCACATGTCTTCTTGTCTAGGTGTGGGACCTTATGTCCACTCCCTTTTCCGTGCTAGATTCTGTGTGGTTTTACCTGTGCAGGTCTTGTGTAAGCTATCACAGTCTCTGTGAGTTCGTGTGCATCAACCCTGTTGTATCCTTGGAGTCATCCACCACCTCTGGCTCTTATGATCTTTCCACTTCCTCTTCTGAACAGATCCCTGAGCCTTGAGGGGAGGGGTTTGATAAAAATATCCCTTTTAGGGCTGAGTGCTCCTAAGTCACCCTGCACATTGTCCAGTTGTGTTCATTGCTATCTGCTGCAAGAAGTGATGAGGACTGATATACAGACCTTTAGCGACATATCATTAAGCATCACTTTATTGCACTTTGTTTTGGGTTTTGGTTTTTCAAGACAGGGTTTCTCTATAGCTTTGGAGCCTGTCCCAGAACTCTCTCTATAGACGAGGCTGGCCTTGAACTCACAGAGATCCGCCTACCTCTGCCGCCCGAGTGCTGGGAGTAAAGGTGTGCACCACCAGCACCTGGCTATTGCTATATTTCTTTGGCAGAATAAAAGTAATAGGTTTTCACCTAGGCCCATGACTTATCCAGTCTCAGGTTCTTGGCCACTTTAGAAGTGTCAGGTTTGGGTACCATCTCAAGGCATGAGCTTAAATCCTGTCAAAAGGTGGTTGGTTACTCCCATGACACTTGTGCCACTGTTCCACGATGTGTCTTATGCATTCTCTTTAGAGGAAAGATTTCTTACAGCAAACCTCAAGAAACCCCCTTGAAGTATTAGTGACCTCAAGAATTATCTTACATGATCTTCATTATATTATTATTGTTGTTATTATTATTATTATTATTATTATTCAGCACAAACATTTATGGGGGAGGAGGTAGGGGAACATCAGTGCTTGGCCATGACCTTCTTCATGGCTATACCAGTAAGTTGCTCAGCTCCTCCCAGTCTTGTCACTTTGTGGCCCTTTTTGAGGTCCATGGCTATGGACAGCGGGGTTGGAGGGGACATGACACTGGCTGAGTCCTGCCATGTGTGCCCATCTGCCCTCACGGGAGCCCAATAGTGGCAAATATGGCCACAACTTCATTTGTATTTTTTGTTTTTTTTTTAATCGTATTTATTTTTATGTGTGTGAATGTTTTGCCTGCATGGATGTCTGTACATCATGTGTGCACATGAGGCCACAGAGGCCAGAATTGGATCCCCTGGAACTGGAGTTGCAGGTGGTTAAAAGCCATCTGTAGGTACTGGGAATCAAACCAGTTCCTCTGGAAGAACAGCTAGGGCTCTAACCTCTGAGTCATCTCTCCAGCCCTTTGTACCAGTTACACTTAGTAAGCTCAAGCATTGTGTGTGTGTTGGGGGGGGTCTGTACACTTGTAGAACAGTTATTTATTTTCAAAGCACTCCTCTGTGTGTAACATAGCCTTTTAGCCAGTAGTAGAAGTTTCGGGCTGTAGTTTGTTGTTTTACATATTCCGGATGCTCTCTTTCACCCAGCTGTAGCTGTCCCCTCCCACTCCTTGGTTAGACCCCACTAGGTTGTCTTTAACAGCCCACGGCTGACATTCACACCATAGGATATTTGGTTCTGATAATTCACGCCAGTACTGTTTTCACCTTGATTGTTACCTAATTTCTGATTGTGGGCTTTTATGATTACCATCATCCTTTCCCAAATTCTTTGACTCAGCTGGACTGACTAGCCTAGATTTCCATCCCCCAAGATATCCTCTTTCTGATGAGTGGAATTTTAAAATAAATGCACGAATTTGATAAAATTGAATAAATTTTGAATAAAATTGAATAAATCTTTTTATTAATCATATATATATATGAAGCAAATGTTAAAGTCAGATTCTCATGTTAAAACTTTAACATGCAATTTAAAAATATTCATCTTAATTTGAAAATATTCCTTTTAAAGGAAGGAGGGTTGTTTGTGCATTGCTTTTTGTGAGTGCTGGTTAACCTAGTTGTGATAACATTCTGGTGTCTAAGAGAGCCACACCTCCTGTTGGACCATTAATTAAAGTAGATAGGGTAATTTTATTTGAAATTGTCACATGACTCTTGTTGAGTGAACCAATAAATTTCACATTTGAGGAGTGGGTTGAATGTTGTAATTCACCAGACATGACTTAGAGTTTATTTCCTAGCAAATAATGAAAGACCGATGGATGAATGTTGGTCATGAAGAAGAAGAACTAAAACCATATTCTGAGCCTGAGCTTGATCTCAATGATGCAAAAAGAATAGGTAAGTGTTTAAATAATGTGAGAGTCACTGCCATAGACCACAAGAACTGGTCCATTGACCTAGTACAGTAGTGTTCATGTGGGGCTTTTATTTTAAAATACTTTCATTATCACTTTAATGGCCAACACTAAAGTATGCAAGTTCCTTAGTTTGTTTTCACTTATATCTATGATCCTGTTCAAGTATTAGAAACTGTAGAAAAAAATAAAATAAACTAGACAAGCATACTTATTTCTTCCTGCACCCCTCACTGAAAGAATAACCACTAAAACTATTAGCACTGAGCAGACTAAAAAAGCAAAAGTCCAGGACACAGAAATCTAAGCTGTGGGCACGTTGCCTCTCCCTTTCTGCTTAACAGACCTTCCCTGGCCCCAGTTCTCATTGAACCTAATGAGAACATTGTGAAAGCCTTAATAGCAGCACTGTGTACTGCTGATGAAAAAAGGAAGCAGAGAGCTTGGATCGAGAGAGTTGTCTCCTCAGGAGTAGCCAAGAAGGTGCTGAGAGAGAGCAGAGAGAACCAAGAGAGGGCATGTGGGAGGCTCAGACACTGCAGACCTTGCCTGGACAAAGGAAATCAGCTCAGAAATGCCCCCAGGAAATGAGAATTGGCTGAATATATTTGAACATATTAAATCCATAACATAAATAATTCTGCACACAAAAAATTAAAAATGGGGCTAGAGAGATGGCTCACCAGTTAAGAACACTTGTAGCCCTTATAGAAGACCCAAGCTCAATTCCCTGCACCCAGGTTGTGGCTCACAGCCATCTGTAGCTCCAGTCCCAGGAGAGCTGAAGTCCTCTTCTGATGTCCATAGACACCAGGCAGGCCTGTAGTGCACGTAGATACATGTAGGCAAAGCAATTAAATAAATGTTAAAATTACAAATGTATAGTATCTGAATATATACTACCTCTAAGTTAATAATCAAAAGATTTCATAGTTAAAACTCACTTTGAATATTTTAAAAACTAGTTTTTCCTAACATTATTGGCAGACCTATATCTTTGCTGATTGTTTACTAAATAGATACATTTTCAGAAACTTTTCTCTTTTCTTTTTTTCTAGACATTATGGTCACCATGGGTTTTGCACGAGATGAAATCAATGATGCCTTAGTAAGTCAGAAATACGATGAAGTCATGGCTACTTATATTCTTCTAGGTAGAAAACCACCCGAAGTAAGTTTTTTGTCTTTTTAAATTAATATAGATTAATTCTTGAATTAAATGGATAAAGATATGTTAGTAAATGTATTTGTTTCTTTGTGGAACCAAAACTCACAAGAAGATCCTAGCAGTCTTATTAGAGATCACAGATCAAGGTGCTGAATTGTATACTGCTCTCATTAGGAATGAGCAGGCCCACTGCCCTGCCCAGCCCTAGCAGCTCTACCCACAGTCTTCACTTTGAGCATGGTGTCCCGAGAGTTAGTTGTGTAGTGCACACTGTGTAGCCAAAGGCAGTGTGATTATCGTGAGTGTACAGTGTGACAGGGTCTAAAGCAAAGAGAAGCATGTGTGTCTGCAGCAACATAGATACATGAGCCCCCAGAAGAAGGTGCCTCCTGGCACTGGCCTTGTGTCAAGTGAACTCTTCTCATAGGAGACAGTGCAGGAAATGACTGTATGCAAGTGGTGGGCCACCGGAGTAAATGATGCTTTGGAAAAGTAGCTATAGAAGGATGAACTGAAATAGAAACCGAGGCCAGATCATTGAAAGTTGAAATCTAGACATCTGTGGGAGGCATTCTGAAAGAAAAAGAAAAGGCTATAATTAGTCATAATTAAATACCAGCTATGAACAAAGTCATACATTCCAACTGAAGTTTATTGAAGCTGTCTGTCAGAAACTGTGCTGACACCACGAGGGTAAAGCCAGGAAGTTCTTCTGTCCAGGAGCCCTCGATGTAGAGCTCAGCAGCCAGCATTATTGTTCGCCATGGGGCATGCTGCAGATACTCTGCGAGTGGATGAGAGCTGGCACCTATAACAAGCTAGGGAGAAATCCACCATGGCGGTCCATGTGACATGCCAGTGGGAAGACGGAATGAGCCCTGATTTCCCACATGTGCCTGCTGTGTAGAGTGGCTTGTGTAAGGTGGCTTGTCAGGAGGGTGCGTGGCTTGTCAGGAGGGCGCATGGCTTGTGTAAGGTGGCATGTTAGGAGGCACGTGGCTTGTGTAAGGTGGCATGTCAGGAGGCACGTGGCTTGTGTAAGGTGGCTTGTCAGGAGGGCGCGTGACTTGTGTAAGGTGGCTTGTCAGGAGGGCGCATGGTTTGTCAGGAGGGCACGTGGCTTGTCAGGAGGGCGTGTGGCTTGTATAAGGTAGCATGTCAGGAGGGCGCGTGGCTATCAGGAGGGCGAGTGGACTGAGAAACTAGCTCAGTGCAGGGTGGTGGGAGGACAGTTGGGTGACACTCATAGGAGAAATGGGGTATAAAGATCTGGATTTGGAGCAAGGATTTGATTACAGGATGGGAGTTGTTATCCGTATATAGCATGCACGTGCTAGGAACCGTTGTAACCATCACAAACATGAACTTGTCTGACCCTTGGTGAGCCGACTGAGCAGGAAGACTAGTGCTACAAGGAGAGGGGTCTCCAAGGCCACCGAACCAGGGGCTGTGTGCAGTATCAAGAGAGCTAGGTGGGAATGGCCCAAGTAGTTGTTTCTAGCCTCTTCTGACTGTTCCTACTTAGATTTCAAATGACCACTGGGGACTTTAATTTTCTTTTTAATTCAAACACAAATTCCAGGTGTATATTAAAATCAAATATGAATTGTATTAGAAATAAACTATTGAAGCTACCGTGAATGGCAAGTCAGACTCACTGCCTCCATCAGAGCTGCCAACAACGTCCTTCATTTTCTGTAAAATATGGACAAAAGTACTTAGCTCTTAGAGCCAGTGAACAGGTTTAGTATGGTAATCCTTGTTAGTACTGTAATCGTTGACACGCTTAGAGTAGTTGCTGGTGCTCACCTCTCCACAGCCCTGCTGCTGTAACCAGCAGCATTCTTACTGCTTGACACCAACAGCCTGACTTTCCAGTGCAGTCCCGGGGTTGGCTCCGAACCTTACCAGCATCATACAGCTTTCAAATTACAGAAAGAAGTTGGGTGTCAGCCCCAGCTTATCATGGTCAGTGATACGGGGAGTCATCTCATCAGAGCCAACAACACAAATTTTGTTTTGTAAATATAGAACAGCAAACAAAACAGTTTAATTTTAGTTCATAGTGTGGGGTGTAGTTATTTTATGTGTGTGTGTGTATAAGATTTTAGATTGTCTAGCTGGGCTGTGGGGGCACACGTTTTTAATCCCAGCACTCGGCAGGCAGAGGCAGCTCTGAGTTCAAGACCAGTCTGGTCTACGAGAGCTAGTTCCAGGACAGAGCTACAGAGAAACCCTGTCTCAAAACAAAACAAAACAAAACAAAACAAAACAAAACAAAACAAATAGTATATTTTAGATTGTCTCCTGTTTGAAACCCAGTGATGTCCTCGACCTTGGTTTTTTTTCTGTCTGGAGAGTGCATGTTAATATATCACAGGTTTGTAGCAATGATTAAACAAAGTAACATGTGAAACACCTAAGGACTGTGTCTGCCGCGCAGTTACCATGCAGTGCTTTGTGGCTCTTACTTGTTTTGGCTAAACTGAGGAGTCGTGCACAGTAGCAGATTATGTTAGTGCGAGCATTCTAATACCCAGCTCCCTCCCTTCCTTCCGTCTGTTTTTTACTTTCGATTGCTCCTTACAGACCTTCAAATCATTCTATGTATGCAAACACTTTGATCGCTGTTCTCAGTTTGAAGGTGGTGAGTCACTGTCCAGTGGAAACCTGTGTCAGCGATCCCGGCCGAGCAGTGACCTGAACAACAGCACCCTTCAGTCCCCGGCTCACCTGAAGGTCCAGCGAAGCATCTCAGCCAACCAGAAGCAGCGTCGCTTCAGTGACCATGGTGGGAGAGCAAGTCTAAGAATGAGAGACAGGCCAGCTGTGTGTGTGTGTGTGTGTGTGTGTGTGTGTGTGTGTGTGTGTATCCGTCCTTCCTTCCGTTCTTAGCCCCTTCTCACAGATTTTCAGCATTGAAAGATCAGTAGGCTCTCCATTGTGGAGACCTAAACTGATTCGTGTAATCAGTCTTGTCTTAGTTGAGCGTGTAAAGCACACAAACGCAGAGATTTTCAACACAGAGGGTCTTTGTTTGTGGGAAGTCTATCTACGGCTTCCCAGCTAACGGTGCTGTTCCTACACATTGCAGCTGGCCCCTCCATTCCCCCCGCTGTGTCATACACCAAAAGGCCTCAGGCCAACAGTGTGGAAAGTGAACAGAAGGAGGACTGGGACAAAGACACAGCCCGAAGACTTGGCAGCACGATGGTGGGATCCAAGAGCGAAGTGACAGCCAGCCCCTTGGTGGGTCCGGACAGGAAAAAGTCTTCTGCTGGCCCGAGTGTGAGTCAGACATCTCCTGTATCACAGCTTGATCTTATGTGGCACGGGGATTTTGTAAAATCTTTGTCTTTTGTCCTTTTAAATGTTTCAAAATGAATCATAATTTAAAGACCATGATAAGGGGCCCAAGCTTCTCATGAATGTAACTGAACAAAATAGTGCAGAGAATTCTTTGTTGTTGTTGTTGTTGTTTTAAGGCATTTTCCCCAGTAACCCAAGCTAGCCTGGAGCTCACAGCACCAGTAGACCTCAGGCTGTTGATGGTGGGATTCTAAGCACGAGGCCCTGCAATCAGCTAAAATTCTGACATCTGTAGCCTCCTTCAGAAGGGAACATTCAGCCCCTGCTGCTTGTCCTGCTCTGGGGGTTTTTACCTGATGATACATTGGTGCATTTAATCTTACATTGACACACAAACTGCTCTTTGAGGGCAGACTTGTTAATAATTTGTCCAGTTATGTCCCATGAAGTCTCTTAAAATGCCACCCTCTAGAAATTATATCAGGAGCTAGAAGAGAGGCCACAGTACTGTCCTCGAAAGAGCAGGACATAGATGTAGAATGAAAGCAGAGATGGAAGGGTGAGAACAGAGTGGGCATCATCTAGATAATAGCGTTCGGAGGCCATAATGGGAGTATTTGAAGGAATGATAACAGTAGAAAGAGAAGGCCCCGGATGCAGACAGAAGCCAGAAGACAATGTGCTCCTGGACTTGCTAAAGCAGATCGTGTCGATGCCCAGACAACAAGGTGAGACATCTGTAGAGATTTCAGGGGGAGAATTGATGACCATAAAAGGAGCAAAGTTAGATTGCTGTCAGATTGCTCATCAGTAGTGTGGATGCCAGAAGATGCAATGGTGTTTTTAAACTTTCAAGGGTAGGAGGGAAGCATTTTAGGTCTAGAATTTTATATCTAGCCAAACTGTCACTCAAATATAAAATACAATAATATTCTTAGGCATAAAATGTGTCAGCTATTTGACTGTACAGTGATGATTTAAAAACACTGTACTCATTAAGGAAGTATTCTTACAGAAAGAAAAAGAACATAACATGTTAATGTAAAATATACAAGAGTTAAATGTACTCAACTTAGTAAGGACCAGTGAGATGGCTCATTGGGTAAGGGGGCTTGTCACCATGTCTGACAAGCTTGAGCTTCATTGAGGACCCCAGAGTGGGAGGAGAGAAAAGTTTCCTCTGACTTCCACATGTAGGGGCACAGACACACATGCACACATGGTCACATACTGAAAATTCTGAGTAATATCCAAGGAGTAAGGACAGGGCAGAGATTAGAACAGAAACACAGGGAGTGAGGACGGGGCAGAGATTAGAACAGAAACACAGGGAGTGAGGACGGGGCAGAGATTAGAACAGA
>JAQHUG010000006.1:9145099-9179197 GCA_028555095.1 Dicrostonyx torquatus | reverse complement strand
GAGGACGGGGCAGAGATTAAAACAGAAACACAGGGAGTGAGGACAGGGCAGAGATTAGAACAGAAACACAGGGAGTGAGGACGGGGCAGAGATTAGAACAGAAACAGGGAGTGAGGATGGGGCAGAGATTAGAACATAAATATCTATCTTGCTGGGCAGATGATGAGAATAAGGTTAAGAAATTGATATTGGTGAGCAGACATGATTGAGGAACATAAAGAAGGGTGAACAACAAGAATGAAATAGAATCTTAACTTTAATCAGTAGAGGGAGAACCCTTTATCTCGTGTATTGTGGGTCACTTTAAGTAGAAAATCTGCAATGATATACCAAAAACAAAGCCAGCACACCAACATCTACAACAAGTAGATGGTCTGATGCCACTATTCTGTGTAGTTATTGAGACCATGCTTTTTTAAAATATGTCATTAGTTCAGCACTTCCTAGTCTAAGAAGTGAGTGTACATGCCTTTGAGAATGGGTGGTATATTAAATCTGGAGGGGTGGCTCAGTGATCAAGAGCTCCTGCTCCTACAGAGGACCGGGCTTGATTCCCAGAACCCACATGGTAGCTCACAACCAACTCCAGCTCCAGGTGATCCAACCCCCTCCTCTGGCATCCATGTGATGCACTTACATACATGCAGGCAAAACGCTCACACATAAAAGTAAAGAATGGTGGTGTAGCTGCTTCCTCTCCTCCACCTGATCTACTTGGAAAAGATAAAAAGGCATAATTTTTTCTGTATTTCCCTGTGAGCTAGAGGACTGTTTCAAAGGTCAGCACTCCATATAGCAGTAAAAGCGCACTGTTCCTGTGTCTTCCCCCACTCTCCGCATTAGCCTATGGTCCACTCAGATTGGACCTTCTCTGCACAGCCATCTTAGCTGTATCTCTCCGTGTCTGCCCTTACTACAAATTGTGCAAGTCCTGTGTCCCCAGGAGAATTCCCTGTGGTAGTTACTCCACATCTCCCCAGCCTGCCCATCGCTGTGTCCCACTCAGTTCTGAGCCAGGTGCTGCCGTGTTTGTACACTGTCTCCCCATGCTCATAGTCCTCTGTGTATTGACACAGGGGCTTCCTCAGAATCCGTAATGCTGAGGTGAACGGTGAGTGCTCAGGCTGTATTGATGTAAGTTAGATTAATTATACTGCATTGTTTAACATTTTAAACAGTCACAAACCAAAAGATTCTGTCAAAATTTATAGTCTCCCCTTTGCTATCTATTCCTTTCCATCCTGAACTTATAAAATAACTCATTCTAATTACTTGGGGTGGGTTCTTCTGTAGGTTTTTCTTTTGCTGAAGAAAACAAAAATGGACATACCATAGCTATTTCATCTTTCCATGATAGGACAATAATGCATGTAGCAAGCTTTTTCGTTGGCCACCAGCTCACAAATAACAACATGGAAATTTATTATTAATTATTAAACCTTGGCCTTTAGCTTAGGCTTGTTCTCTACTAGCTCTTATAATTTACATAAACTCATTTGTATTAACCTACATTCTGCCACATGGCCTTACCTTGCTTGGCACTGCCCATCCTGCTTCCTTCATGTCTCGCTAGCAACTCTGACTTTCTTCTTCCCAGAGTCCTCTCTGTTCCTGGAAGTCTAGCCTAACCTCTACCTGCCTAGCTATTGGCCATTCAGCTCTTTATTACACCAATCACAGCAATACATAGTCACACAGTGTACAAATATCACAACTGTATTTGGTTTTTAAGGTTGTGCAGGTTCCTTCTAGATGGAAGCATGCAAACCTTTGTAAAAGCTGCATGGTTTTAATTGCTACCGATTGACACATATGTCAAGATCTACTCAGCCTTTCTTTTTGGGTGATGTGCATTCTTCTATGATTCTGTTCCTTCTTTCTTAAGATTTATTATATTTATTCGTGTGTGTGTTTGTATGTGTGCGCGCATGTGCATGTGTACACACACGCATGTGTAGCCATCCTCAGAGGCCAGAAGAGGTCGATGGATTCCCCAGAGCTGAAGTTACAGGAAGTTGTGAGCTTTTGAGATGGAGGCTAGAAATCAGACTCAGGTCCTCTGCAGGGCACTGCTGAGATAGCTCTCCAGCATACTGAAAGATCTTTAAAATTGCACTTATATAAAATTGCTTGTATGATTTTCCCCTTCTGCATTTGAGTTTAAGGAAATACCTGTTAAATTTCTAGTGCCCATACTAAACAAATGTTAGATTAACTGTGTATTTTAAAGAATTATAAAACCTAGATTAGGTAGGAAGATATTTTCCACTGGAACAGAGATGGAAGAGTGTTTTATCCATTTTGAAGTCCTCCTGGTTTTGGGGTGGCCCAGTGGTAAATTGCTTGCTTAGCATGTTCAAGACCCAGGGTTGGAGTCCCAGCACTATAAACAACAACAAAATGAAAACACAAGACACAGAAAATCACCCCTGTCCTTTTTATTACTGGTAACAAATAGAGAGTATTTGGCAGGCATGATGGTATAGGGTCTTCTGTGTGATTAGGAGACTAGTTCATCTGTCTATACCTTTTTTTGCTATTCTTTCTCTTGTTTACATATGGCCTGTCTCCAAACTCAAACAGGGGACTATGGGCAGGGGAGCTATGGGCAGTGTCTTCGATTGCACTGCTTACCCCCCCCCCATCAACACTCAGTAGGCAGGCACTGAGTTCATGAGTAGGCAAAGAAGACCACAGGCTTCTGGAGGAAATGCCACCTTCATTGCCCTGTCCATATTGAGGTTGAGGGCAGATCTACTCTCTGCTCTGCCCCTCCCCAGCCAGACACTTGCTGAGGGAATAGAACCTGCTTCCTGTTGCTTCCCAATGCCATTGGCAGTCTGTGGAACTCTAAACTAAAACAGTAGTGGGTATGGTCTGGTAGGGTTTGTTTTGTTTTGTCTTTTGTTATTTTGGTTTTCTTTTGATTCACTTTTTATTTCTAAACTCTAAATATGAGAAAGAAGAAAAATGGGTGTTGCTTATGTGAGTCTACTCAATTAAAATTATGCTTTGAAATTTTTTTGATAATTTGATTTCACACTAATATAGTTAGATTTTTAAATTGATTTTCTTCTTCTTTGTAAAGAACAACGTATATTCTGGAGGGAGCATGGCAAGAAGGAACACGTATGTGTGTGAAAGGACGACGGACCGGTACACAGCATTACAGAATGGAAGAGACAGCAGGTGAGGTCACTGAGCCCAAAGGCGGTGTCTGTCACTGCTGCACATAGCCTTGCTGAAATGTCTGTAGGTGTGTGGGTCATAGGGAAGGAATGCAGAGTGGAACGACAGCCATACCTGTTCCCAATGGAGTGTCCCTTGGTACCAGGACAGAAAGGTGGAAGTGTATTTAGGAAGTAAGAAGTAACTCCAAGTTTCTGAACGAATATATGGAGAGGAATATTTCTCAGTACTAAAGTGCGTGTACTATCCCAATCGGATGTGGCTGGGTCTTCTCTCCATGTGTACCCTGCTCTGTCTTCCCTCTGCCCCTTACCCTTCAACCAATTCTTATTTTTTTATATAATCACATTTTTTCCTTTTTTATTGTTTTTATTGAGCTATATACTTTTCTCCACTCCCTTCCCTTTCTCCAACTGCGCTTCCACCCTCTCCCATGATCCCCACACTCCCAGTTTACTCAGGAGATCTTGTCTTTTCTACTTCCCATGTAGATTAGATCCATATTTGTCTCTCTTAGGGTCCTCTTTGTTGTCTAGGTTCTCTGGGGTTGTGAACTGTAGGCTAGTTTTTCTTTGCTTTATATATAAAAGCCACTTATGAGTGAGCACATATTATATTTGACTTTCTGGGACAGGGTTACCTCACTCAGTATGATGTTTTCTAGATCCATCCATTTGCCTGCAAATTTCAAGATGTCGTTATTCCTCCTCCCACCCCCCTCCTGCCGCTGTGAAGTACTCCATTGTGTAAAAGTAGCTTCTTTATCCGCTCTTTGGTCAAGGTGCATTTATGTTGTTTCCAGGTTCTGACTATAACAAATAATTCTGCTATGAACATAGTTGAGCACATGTCCTTGTGGTATGATTGAGAATCCTTTGGGTTTATACCCAAAAGTGATATTGCTGGATCTTGAGGAAGGTTGTTTTCTAATTTTCTGAGAAATCGCCATACTGATATCCAAAGGAGCTATACCAGTTCACTCCCACCAGCAATGCAAAGTGTTCCCTTTATCCCACAACCTCTCCAGCATAAATTGTCATCGGTGTTTTTGATGGTGGCTGCCGCCCCCCCCTTTTTTTTTTGGTTTTTCGAGACAGGGTTTCTCTGTAGCTTTGGAGCCTGTCCTGTAACTAGCTTTTGTAGACCAGGCTAGCATCGAACTCACAGAGATCCGCCTGCCTCTGCCTGCCGAATGCTGGGATTAAAGGCATGCACCACCACTGCCCAATGATGTGTAAGATGGAATCTCAGAGTTGTTTTGATTTGCATTTCTCTGATGGCTAAGGATGTTGAGTATTTCCTTAAGTGTCTTTCAGCCATTTTAGATTCCTCTGTTGAGAGTTCTCTGTTTAGGTCTGTACTCCATTTTTTTCCTGGATTATTTGTTCTTTTGATGACCAATTTCTTGAGTTCTTTGTATATTTTGGAGATCAGACCTCTGTCTGATGTGGGGTTAGTGAAGATCTTTTCCCATTCTGTAGGCTGCCATTTTGTCTTGTTGACCATGTCCTTTGCTTTACAGAAGCTTTTTAGTTTCAGGAGGTACCATTTATTAATTGTTTCTCTCAGTGTCTGTGCTACTGAGGTTATATTTAGGAAGTAGTCTCCTGTGCCAATGTGTTCAAATGTACTTCCCCCTTTCTCTTCTGTGAGGTTCAGTGTGGTTGGTTTTATATTGAGGTCTTTGATCCTTTTGTACTTGAGTTTTGTGCATGGTGATAGATACGGATCTGTTTTCATTTTTCTACATGTTGATATCCAGTTATGCCAGCACCATTTGTTGAATATGCTTTCTTTTTTCCATTTGATTTTTTTTTCTTCTTTGTCAAAAATCAGGTGTTCATAGGTGTGTGGATTGATATCCAGGTCTTCAATTCGGGTTCCATTGGTCCTCCTGTCTGTTTTTATGCCAATACCAGGCTGTTTTCAGTACTGTTGCTCTGTAGTAGAGTTTGAAGTCAGGGATTGTAATGCCTCCAGAAGTTCTTTTACTGTACAGGATTATTTTGTCTATCCTGGGTTTTTTTCTTTTCCCTATGAAGTTGAATACCGTTCTTTCGAAGTCTTTAAAGAATTTTGCTGGGATTTTGATGGGCATTGTATTGAATCTGTAGATTGCTTTTGGTAAGATTGCCATTTTTAGTATGTTGATTCTATCTGCCCAAGAGCATGGAAGATCTTTCCATTTTTTGGTGTCTTTTTCAATTTTTTTCTTCAAAGATTTAAAGTTCTTGTCATACAAGTCTTCCACTTGTTTGGTCAGAGTTACTCCAAGATATTTTATACTATTTGTGGCTATTGTAAAGAGTGATGTTTCTCTGATTTCTTTCTCAGCCTATTTATCATCTGTATAAAGGAGGGCTATTGATTTTTTTTTTTTAGTTAATCTTGTATTCTGCTACATTACTGAAGGTGTTTATGAGTTGTAGAAGTTCCTTGGTAGAGTTTTTGGGATCACTTATGTAAACTATCATATCATCAGAAAAGAGTGAAAGTTTGACTTCTTCTTTCCTGATTTGTATTCCCTTGATCTCCTTTTGTTGTCTTATTGCTCTGGCTAGAACCTCAAGAACTATATTGAATAGATGTGGAGAGAGTGGACAACCTTCTCTAGTTCCTAATTTTAGTGGGATCACTTTGAGTTTCTCTTAATTTAGTTTGATGTTGGCTGTTGGTTTGCTGTAAATTGCCTTTATTATGTTTAGGTATGTTCCAAGACCTTTATCATGAAGGGATGTTGTATTTCATCAAAAGCTTTTTTGCCATCTAATGAGATGTTCATGTGGTTTTTATTTTTCAGTTTGTTTATATGGTGGATTACATTGACAGATTTTTGTATGTTGAACCATCCCTGCATCTGTGAGATAAAGCTGACTTGATCATGGTGGATGATGGTCTGATGTGTTCTTAGATTTGACTTGCCAGTGTTTTATTTAGTATTTTTGCATCAATGTTCATGAGTGAGATTGGTCTATAGTTCCCTTTCTTAGTAAGATCTTTGTGTGGTATGGATATCAGGGTAATTGTAGCCTCGTAAAAAGAGTTTGGCAATGTTCTTTCTGTTTCTATTGTGTGGAATAATTTGAGGAGTATTGGTATTAGTTCTTTTTTGAAAATCATGTAGAATTCATTGTTGAAACCTGAGTCTTTTTTTGGTTGGGAGACTTTTGATGACTGTTTTTATTTCTTTAGCAGTTATAGGTTTGTTTAATTTGCTTATGTGATCTTGATTTAATTTAACCAACTCTTATTATGCTCAAATAATAAAGGCTTCCTTTTCATTCTCTAAAGAATATAGAACCACAAACTTCTTATTGAGTTTTATTGTAGTTGGACGAACTACTCATGGTAGCTTAAGAGGTTGAAGCAACTGTTGTGATGAAATTCTGTTCTCAGTTCAACCCATTCAGCAGAGGGACAGTCCGATCTCACATGGCTCTCTTTTCTGTTGTAGGCCATGAGAAAGCACACAAGGAAACTGTGGCTTCCTGGCATTTGTTAGGCTTGGTGTTGAAGTTAATTTTCAATTATTAACTGTGTCTCCTGTACCAAATGCTAATCTCTAGCTGCTTGACACCCATAGTGGCCAGCCTGCTCTTCAGACAGTGAACTGATATGAGCTAAAGAAGGTGCTGGCTACAGAAACAGCAGTTTTCATATAGCTATAAGTTCTCAGTGCTTAAGTGATATAGGAAGATTCACAGCAACACAGTGCACAGAATTAATCTTAGAACTGAATGGAAAATGTCTTCAGCAGTAATCGTCCTGTCTGTAGCTGTCACACATCCATACATATGCCTGCCTTCTCAGACACATGCATACAGAACACACGTCTGAGTGCTTTTCAATGGACGTACCTTAAATGGGGAATTGAGTTTTTAATAAGTAAGAATGTGTTCATTTCTTTTAAGTGTTTCAGTCATGAAGGTGTCATGACTCTTTTTTGGGTTTTAATAATTGTACCTTTTCTTTTATGTCAAGCCTTACGGAGATGTCTGCCAGCAGCTTGTCATCTGCAGGTTCCACAGCAGCTTCTGCTGCCGCCTCAGCACGGCCCCGCCACCAGAAGTCCATGTCGACCTCTGGCCACCCTATTAAAGTCACACTGCCAACCATTAAAGATGGCTCTGAAGCGTACCGGCCTGGGTGAGTCCTGCTTTCTTCGCATTCTCTGTAGTCACTGTCTTCTCCAGAGTGTTCAGAAAAGACACAGTGACAGGAAATGTTGATTGGGATAGACACTTAAATTGTGTGCTATAGCTGTTATCTGAAATTACTTGAAATCATTTTTGAGAAGAATATTCTTAACAGATTGTGCTTTTAATCTGTCCATAAAGCATTGCTGCCTGGTTTATCATTTAAGTAAGTTAAGAAGGATCAGCAGGTGGTAACAGTGCTTACCGCCAAGCCCAGCGACCTCGGTTCTATCCCTGGGATCCACACGGTGGGAGAGAACCAGCTGAAAGTTGTCTTCTGACCTCCACACATGTGCTGTGTGGCAGGAGCGCACATGTACACGTGCACACAAATAAGCTAAAAAAGAAAGAAAGAAAGAAAGAAAGATCAGGCGGTGGTGGTGCACACCTTTAGCCCCAGCACTCGGGAGGCAGAGGCAAGTGAATCTCTCTGAGTTTGAGGCCACCCTGGTTTACAGAGTGAGTTCCAGGACAGCCAGGACTACATGGGGAAACCCTGTCTGCGGTTGGGGAGAGGGGAGCAAAATGAGATGCACAAAAAGCCAGATGTGATAGCATACACCTTTAATACCAGCACTTGGAAGGCAAAAGCAGATGGATCTTGGTGAGTTTGAGGCCAGCCCGGTCTCGAAAGCAAGCCAGGGCTACACAAAGAAACCCTATCTGGAAACCCTCACCAAAGAAAAGACACATAATGAACCCAGGTAGGTGCTGTGGCCTTGAGTCCTAGCAGCTGCTTTATTAATGGAACAGCTGCTTGGGTATAAAATTCAGTTCACATTTGGAGTTTTGCCTTTTGTAGGACTGGAACTCAGAGTACCTGAGCATGCTATCACTCCAGTAATTAGGTTTTGATAGCACCATGTAGCATTGAATCCTCCAGGGTCTAAAGTGAAAACATGGATGATGTTATAAAAAGGCTTTTTGACAAACAGTAAAGTTTGTTCTACACATTACTGAGCAACCAATGTACATTAGTAGTGTTCAAATTGAGTAACCCTTATCTGAAATTCCTAGGCCCAGGAACCTTTGGGTTTGGGACATTTTCCAGTTCTGCAATATTCGCATGTTTATAATGAGATGGTTGGAATAGAACATGAATTTAGACATGTAATTCACTTAGAATCTTGGCATACCTTACATGTATAGCCCAAAGATACTTCATAGTGTTTTCGGTACACTTCACATGAAATCACACATGGAATTTTTATGTGTAGTGTCATAGAAGTGCTCAGAAAATTTTTGAATTTTGAAGCATTTGGAATTTCAGAACATGCAGATTACATGTAAAAAACACATATGACCAGATTGGGCATTCCGGATTCTGACAGTATTTGTCTTCATGTCACTAATTTCTTAATCTTTAATCACCAAATTTTACAAGAAGTGTATTATTTTTAAACTTCCCTCCCCTCCTTGTATAATGATAGGGAAAATTAATTGTCCCATGCTCCTCCTTTCTAATGCAAACAAAAATCACTGGACCAACAGAAGGACTCACACTTTTCCCCTCTCCAGTTTTTAGCCCGAGTGAAAGCGCCCGTCATTATTCTGAATAATATATCTTAATTTCTCCCAGCAGTGCAACTCCGAGAGCGCCTGCTGCTTCCCCATCTGCTCACAGTATTAGTGCTGCCACCCCAGACAGGACCCGCTTTCCCCGAGGGAGCTCCAGCCGAAGCACCTTCCATGGGGAGCAGCTCCGAGAGCGGCGCAGTGCAGCGTACAATGGGCCGCCTGCCTCCCCGTCCCATGAAGCTGGTGCCCTTGCACACGCCAGAAGGGGAACGTCGACTGGGATAATAAGCAAGATCACTTCCAAGTTCGTCCGCAGGTCAGTACCCTCGGGCTGTGGTGGTTTTCTCTGCTGAAGAGCAAAACTTGATTCTTTCCTCTTCCCCATGCCATGGTTTTTCTGGAATGGCTTCATGATGTCTCACTAAAGCTGCCCTTTTACAGGAAGAGTCTCTTCTCCTTAAGAGGGAGAAATTAAAGATGGAAAAAAATGAGGATTTAAGGGCTGGAGGTGTTGCTCAGAGAGAGTTTTGATGAACACATTTGAAGCCCAAGGTCAGTGCCTCATAATCCATCACTCAGGAAGTGGCAGCAAGAAGAACAGAAGTTCAAGATCACCCTCAGCCTTAATACATAAAGCCCTGTCACAAAAAGAGAAGTTAAAACTGTTATAGAACAGAGAGAACTTAGTAAAAAAATGTTTTGCCAGCATGGTGCACACACTTGTAATCACAGCACTTGGGAATCAGAGGCAGGCAGATCTCTGTCAGTTCAAGGGCAGCCAGATCTACATAGCGAGTTTTACAACAGTCAGGGCTATGGAGAGAGACGCTGTCTTTTTTTTTTTTTTTTAAGGGTTTTAAACAATTGCTTAAGATTTAAAACATTTTTATTTTGGAAAAAATTAATTATATACTCATATGTATCATTCAAAAATAATTAGCTGAATATTTTTGCACTATTTATTAAGGTGGGGAGCCGAGCACATACCATAGCATGTGAAGAGGAGGGAACCGAAGGATGCTAGCAGGAGTCAGTTCTCTCCTTCTACCATGATTTCCAGGGTTGAGCTTAGTGCATCGGGCTTGGCAGCAGACGCTGTTATCCACACTAGATGGCATCATCTAGTGAAACAGTGCAACCTGTGCTCCGTGCAGAGGACTCACGCTTATCCAGTGCACATAGATTATATGGGCTGCCAAGCAAATGCAGACTGATGTAAATTTGACCCATTAGTGTCACTACATGTGACGCGAGCCCTGCTACATACAAAACACTACACTAGGCAAGGGCTATGGAGCTAGCATGGGAAATATTAGGATGAGTCAAGGGAAAGGCATAATGTCTAAGGGTCCATACCGTATTCATATGAGCTAAGCCTTAAATCATGAATGAAGAAGAAATTATGATAATTGCAGTGTCTCTGATATTCCTAGTATTTCTTGGAGTAGCTGGGCATGGTGGTTCATGTCTTTAGTCCCGGCACTCAGAAGGAAGGTGGGTTGTTACTACAAAACAGCAACCCACCACAAGCAGACAGAAAGCATGGGAGGGTAGAGAAGAGCAGCAGCCGCCTCCCTCCTGCCTGCGAGCCTCTTGTATAGGACCACACAGTTGGGTTTCAAACTTTAAATCCTCAAATCCAAGTTTCTTAGCAGACAGACCATCAGTGATCTTATGCTGTTTGGGCAGGGATGCGAGTGACACCTTGTGAGAGAAAGACACACAGTCCACCCAGTCTGTGACAGGAGTCAGGGGATGTGTGGACAGCTGTTCACAGGGTCTGGGGGGGGGTTGTCAGTCACCAGGGCGGTGGATAGAGCAGGGAGATGGCTGTGGGCCCCTGGTTCTTACAGTGCCTTTCAAGGTTGGGCCTCGTTCCTCTCTAGGCTGGTTTTCCTGCCTCACAAACCAGCTTCTCCTTCCAAGGTCTCCTTGCCTTTCCCCATCACCTCTAAACATCAGCGTGCACTGGACAGACTTGGGACTGCTCTCTGCCAGTTTTCTGACTTCCCTTGATTATCTCCTTGTGATGTGGCCATAGGTGGCCTCTCAGTTTGACAGCCTCAGTCTTGACCCCAAATCTCCCAGAGCCTCATCCCCGTGGATCCAGTTGCCCGCAGCTCCACATCTCTACATCCTGTTTCAGCCTCCAAGCCCCACTCTCCCCTGTTCTTTCTATTGTAGAAGTGGTAGCTCCATTCTCCAGTTGCCTCAAAGTTGCCTTTGATTCCACATTTGCAAATGGCCCTTCTCAGTACAGTCTTTCCTGCCACTGCCTCTAAGTCAAAACCACTGTCAATCTTCATCGCCTACCAGGTCTCCTTCATCCATATATATGGATTATACTGATATATAATTCTGATAAGTTACTCCTTGATTTAAAACACCCATCAGGACTAAGGGTATACCTTACCTAGTATGCACAAGGCCTTCAATTTGACCCACAGACTGCAAAAAAAAAAAAAAAAAAAGAAAAGAAATAGGAAAGGGGGGTTAATTAGCTTTTGTCTTGCTGAGACTGTAGGTATAGGCACATCTAAGCCTGCGTAGTATGCCTGCTCCTCCTGTCTGACGTCCTGCTTCCATTCTTCCCACCTTCTGCACACTGCTAGGAGTTTGTCCTTACACTCATTCTCCTTGCAATCCTGCCTTGCTTGCTGCTGCTTTCACACCAGGCTTGAGGTCTTCCCAAGTGGAAGGGAATGGCCTGTGTGCTTAGTTAAGTGTAAATTGCTGTCTATACAGTATTTGCTTTTGTATTGCAGAGCCATGCTAAGCTGCATGAACTGTTTCAGCCAGCCGTGCTTTTGTGTCCTATCCACCTCCCATCAGGTCACTTAGAACCAATTCCTTGGGCTGTTTGACACTACTGCCCCATCCCAGGAAGGCTAGACCGACATGTGACTGGACTGAGTAAGGAAGGTCCCATTCTGGATGCTTAGAGCTTACCAGCAGTGCACCCTGTGAACAGCACAGAAAAGTCAGAGACTCGTCCCTTTTGGGTACGGGTGTTTCATCTGTGTGTGGGTTCTTAGCATAACTTCTGAAGTAAATTCGTGCTCTACTTCAGAATTAGTATTTATTGTTAGAAAACCATATTGTGTTCACCTTTTTTCATTTTTAAAAAAGATTTGTTTATGTGTATGCGTGTTTTACCTATATGCATGCATACCAGAAAAGGGCATCAGATTCCATGGGACTGCAGTTACAGATAGTTGTGAGCAACCATGTGAGTGCTGAGAATTGAAGCCATGTCCTCTGGAAGAGCAGGCAGTATTCTTAACTGATGAGCCATCTCCTCAGCCTCAGGCTCACTTTCTTAATCAATTCAATCAATCTCTTTCCCCACCCCTACGTGTGTGTGTGTGTGTGTGTGTGTCCCAGAAGATGATGTTGTGTCTCTTGTTATCTTGTCACTCTCTGTCTCATTTGAGACAAAGTTCTCTTTCTAAACCTGGGGCTTGCCGTTTGGGCTAGCATAGCTGGCCAGCAGGCCCTCAGGACGCCCCCAGAAGACGTGCCCGAGTCAGGTTCTCACGCTTGCACAGAAAGGACTTAACCCACCGGTTTGTCTTCTTAGTTCAGTCTCCTAACCACAGCCTTGAGTGCTCAGCCTCCAAACTATGTTTAACTGCAAGGTTAGCACATTTGTTCAACTGAGCAACAACCTCTACAAGTGCACATAATGATATGAAGTCTAGTATTGCTATTGAGAGTTATTAAAACGTACTTAACCTTACATTATGCTAAACTAAGCCAAAAAATAAATTATTAAGTTATAGTATAGTCATGACTTTGAGTTGGAAGATTGTGTTTAAAAACCAGCTAAGCTTCTGTCTGATACCCCCCTGTCGACAGTATCTAGTGGACGCTCCAGAAGTGGCAGCAGCACGTGCTGTGGTAAAAGTGTAAAGAAGGATTCACACCTAGGACTAATGAGGAAGCTGACTTAAGTGTCTTTTATTTATGGGTTTTCTTGATCTCCTATTGCTTTTAAAATTGTTAAATCTCCACCTTCTCTTTATTTTTGAGGGATCCAAGTGAAGGCGAAGCCAGCGGCAGAACTGACACAGCCAGGTAAGCAACAGGTGCTGGGTGCTCCCATACCTGGTGACTTTGATAGCGTCTGCACTTTGAATCTCTATATTCAAAGAATAGTAGGCTTTCCTAATGTCATCTAGCTCATCAACTTCAAGTTCAACTAACTCTGAATTGCATACTTGGTAAAGAATTGGGCTTCCTGTTCTGTGAGGAAGCAGAGGGCTCCCTAGAGAGTGTGCACTGCTCTCCTTCTGTAGTGTGGGGTCACTACGGTGAACACTGAGGTCACTAAACGTGCGGAGGATTTCCTCAGAGTGATATATTTAGGTAAGTACTCAATCTTGAACCACATCGTAAAACTCTACACTGACATGCTTTCTGAGTTTTTCCCAGAGAAAAGTAGAGAAAACAATGAAGTAAATACTTTCCTTGTCCATTGGTAGTCTTTGGCATTTATTTCCATGTCTGTTTAGTAGTCTTTGGCTTACATTTCTGTGTCTGTTTGGTAGTCTTTGGTGTGCATTTCCGTGTCTGTTTAGTAGTCTTTGGCATTTATTTCCATGTCTGTTTCGTGGTCTTTGGCGTGTATCTCTGTAACTTACTCTCTGTTTTCTCAAAATTACAGTTTTTAGCACTTTGGAGGTTCAGGTATCTGGGAGGAAAGGAACTGCCTTTTTATATTTTATAATATTTTATATCTTACATATATAAATGTATATCTATGTATTTATAGGAAAGGCATAAATGTCTTTCAAAGATACGATTTCACAAATGAGGGAGGGATGTTTATAGACAAAACTGCAATGTATCTATATTTAGATAATTGTTTAATATATTTAGTACAGGGCACTTTGAGTCATGGAAGTTCATTAAGTCTGCCCTCGGATGGTTGCTTGAGATGGTTTTCTGGTTCTATTTGTGCAATACCTACACATCAGAACTCAATGTCGGTCATGTCTTGTGCTCAGCATAGTTGTGGGTGCCTGGGGTATGTCAGAAATGAAGCAGGCAGATGGCCCGGAGCTTATGATACCGGAGAGGTCAAGAGACAGTGTGTTCGAATGGCTTGAATAGGGAAGAAAGACTAAGAAGGGGCGGCCATGCAAGGGCAGGAGTCTGGGTGATCAGGGACTCTGTGGAGAAAACAAGCAAAGATTGGGGACAAAGAAAGGAAGTTGTCCGTGTAGAAAGAGGGTAGCCTTGCCTGTGCAGGAGCTTGGAGAGGAGCGCACAGGCCTGTGGTCAGGGACAGCATAGAAGCCAGCAAGTCCCCATCGGAGAGAGCAGAGAGGGAAGTGGTAGACAAGGGGTGGAGGCCACAGGCTGCCTTCTCAGCCAGTTTGCATCTGCCTTTAGAGAAACGGGACAGAGCAGAGCGGCGTGCTGCTGAGAGGTCCTGACAGTGGCAGTCTCCCTCCCGACTGTCGGGTTGGAAGCCGCTCTCCTCTGGAGTCACTGCATTGCTCCTGCACAAGAAGGGAAGGAAAGGGGGAAATTGTTTATATTCTAATACTGTGTTTTATCAGGAGAATCCTAGTGGTGGCTGCTGTGTCTGTGTGTATCTTTGTACAGGGTGTGTATGCATGTGTATGTGTGTGTGTGCATATGGGGAGGACATGTTTGTGTGTTTGTGGTATGTGTATGTATAGAAAATGAAGAATATAGAAAAAAACTATTAAGTTTTCACTTTCAACTGCAAATTCCTTCCCAGGAGCAAATGCACCTGAGAAAGTTTGCTGCTTTAGACTGAAGATGCTAACTGCATGGTGCCCTGGACCTGTTTGTAAGCAGCGCAGTAGTGCACAGCTCTGGTCCCTCTGAGCGCGGTCTGCAGACTGGAAAGTTCAACATTTTATGCTTGCAATTTCTTTGCCGAGCAGAACTTTTGTTTTAACTTTTCCCCTTTGCCCTCTTCTTCTAGAAGTGCATCCGGGGAGCCAAAGGAAAGAGACAAGGAAGAGGGCAAAGACTCCAAGCCGCGTTCTTTGCGGTTCACATGGAGCATGAAGACCACGAGCTCAATGGACCCCAATGACATGATGAGAGAGATCCGGAAAGTGCTAGATGCCAACAACTGTGACTACGAACAGAAGGAACGGTTCTTGCTTTTCTGTGTCCACGGCGACGCGAGGCAGGACAGCCTGGTGCAGTGGGAGATGGAAGTCTGCAAGTTACCTCGGCTCTCACTGAACGGGGTCCGCTTCAAGCGGATATCTGGGACCTCTATTGCCTTTAAGAACATTGCATCCAAAATAGCAAATGAGCTTAAGCTGTAAAGATGTGTAAGCTTCAGGATCAGGGAAGATGCACCCACATCTGAGGTACAGGTTGTGAATGTACAGGTGACGGCCTAACATGTTCCGCCTGTGAGTCTCCCATGTAGAATTTGTCCTTAACGCAATAAGGTTATACATAGTCAGGAACTGTAAAATTAAAGTCAGTATGAGCTATAATAAGACTCTGTAGCTTAAAAAGTAGGTTCCCATGTACAGGTAAGTATATTGTGTATTTCTGTCCGTCCTCTGTTCATAGAGTTGTATAATAAAATATGATTGCTTTAAAACCTGTATACTTGTCTGGATCTCCAGAAATGTATGTTTAATGCTTTGAGTTGAAAGTGGTTTCCCCTGTTATTTACGTTCTGGTGGGTTTTTTAAATTCTTACCTCCATCATGCTATTTTGAAAATTGTGTCCAGAATTAAAAGCGCACAGAAATAGTCTTTAAAACTGTAGCATGGACTTTATAAAATTATTTTAAAATCATATTTAATTTAAACCAGAAGTTGACAGTGGTCAGTGTCATTCTGTTTCTCCTGCGTTTCTTGCTCTCAGCCTGTGTCAGACAAGATGTGGCTAGGGGACACAAAATATTTACAGTGTCCGCACCTAGACTTCTAAACCCAGTGAAAAGAAAGTCACAGCTTTGCCTCGAGAAATCAAATCTTTCCCGAGTTTGTTTTGCCCTTTGTTTTCTGACCTGCTAATCAGCAGCAGAGAGTGAAAGAATACACAGTTTGCCTGGCTGCTGTGAAATAAACCAGCACTTGGGTTTGCTGCCTTCGGTTCGCGCAGGGTAACTGGGCCACCAGAGTGTTGGGGCGTCTCATAGCACAAGCTCATCCGGACAGTGTTGATGAAGGTGTTGGCTAAGATACGATGCCGCCTCAGGAACTGACTGGTGTTGGGAGCATTTGCCCCAGTGTCTTCCCAGCCTCCATCCTTCCGTGCCACTGTAGTGTCTGCAAGTGCTCAGACCCGAGAGCAAGACGTGCTCTCCACATTCATTTATGAATTTGTGCTTGCCCGGGGGCTCACTTTGCTCCCTCCGAACACACTTGTTTTCAATATTTTGCCCAGATTACCATGTTTCTTCCACATCCTTCTACCCGTAATGTGCAGCTTTGTAACTGGCCATTCACCTTCTCTTCTTTCATGATTAGTGCTGTGCGTGGCGTAGAGCCACTAGTAACGGTACCTTTTTAACTCTCACTTTTGTACTGAAAAGCCTTGGAGGTTGACTGTGCAATGTTATTTAATGTTGTGATTTACTGTAATATCAGCATATGGGCCCCATCCGCACACTCCTGAGAGACAGAGGATGTTCTCACAGCTCACCAGTGGAAAGCCAGCCAGTGCCGTGACCAGTGCTGTCCTCGGAAACTGAGTGAGCAGGCGTTCCCGAAGAAGGTGGTTTTATCTTCTGTACCATACTGTGATGTAACTTTCTTCTTGACATTCTGTTCTAAATGGTGTGTTTTCTTGCCTTAGGGAAGGACGGTGTTTGGGAGGGAAAAAGCAACAAAAGAGAAACTGTGTAGCCCCTTTTTAATCTGGTGTTCATTCAAAACCTTCGATGCAGATCCGCATTCACTCACTGGTGCACACGGAAACCTTACTTGAACAGATCACATAATAAAGCGTTTGTCTTTTGCTCTTTGTCGGGCTCACCTGTGTTCTGCTTGGAGGGCCCTCTGAGCGCATTCTTTCCTGGGCCGGTTTACTCGGCAAGCAAGGGGGGCGACTGCAGGCTCTCAAGAGCTCATTCTGGCAAGAAAGCGTCATCGATCTCCAGGAGTTCTGATCCCTGAAATACATTTCAGAACAGAGGCCCCAGGCCTCTTCCAAGGCAGAGGCCAGGGTGCTTACGGTTTCTCACTCCAGCTAACCCCCGTGCTTTATGGAAGGGAAGTTTATTTCCATATTTTTTATGAACTAAAAATGAATTTTGACACTCACTTTATAGTATGTGTTTCATGTGTTCATGATAACATCATTTTGAAGACTGGGGAATTTTAATATGTTTGCATAAATAAATCCCTGGCTATATGATAGCAGGAGTTCCTTGACTATCGAAGTACCATTTAATATGATATGCCTTGTATTGTTTTATAGAAAATAGGATATGTTATTTTGCTTAACAGCAAAAAGTAAAAAAATAGCAAGATAAAAATGAAATCTACTTCAGAACCATGACCCAATAATATTCTGTGGGATAAAATTTGATTTTAAACACAAAGGTGTTATGATTGGTGATTGTCACTGAAAGTGCCATTCCATACCCTGCTTCCTGCGAGCAAAAGATGCGCTTGGCCTGTTGAAATGAATAAGATGTTCTCTGCCTTGTTTTTACAATACCTGTGGAGAAAAGGATGCATCTGAAGCCATGTAGAGAGACTATTGATGGTTCTCACTGCTCCATCACTGTGGTCCATTTGGGAAGCTGACAGAAACACACACACACACAGTATTAAAAAAAAAAAGACATAAATGGGTATCTTTAAAGGTGCCCACCTCTAAAAATAGACAATAAATGATCTGATTTGGAAATACAGGGACGCTTGTATTCTGGGTAATCCTAGCAAGGAAAGTTGGAATGGGAAGGAGTCGATGAGAGAAGGTGAAGTTAGGCACAGCTGTAAGGAAACAGTCAAGAAGATTATGCAAGTTCCAGGCCAGCCAGGATCTCATGGTGTAGTCTGTCCCAGCAAACAAACAAAATTAAACAATCTACTGGCAACCTCAGCTCGCACTTAATCATTAACTCAGCAAATTTATTGAGTGTGAATATACATCAGGTTCTGGGTTCTAGGGAAACAGCAATAAAAAACTTACAGTAAAAATATATAGATAGGGCACACAAAGGCTTAAAGGATGGAGCCTGGGAAGTCTTTTCTAGAGGATAAGGAGGGCATAGACTACAGACATTGCAACAAACGTAGCAAGATAGTGGAATGTGTCCGGACTTAGCATAAATACAAATTGTCTTTGCAGACATTGGTATGGCCCAGCCATAGAAAAGTTTGTCTCCATAGCACTGGACTTGATTGCTGCTTTGCCCCCCTGCAAAATAAAATTTTAAAAAAATGAATAGGAAAAAGTGGATCAGTATTGACTCAGAAATGTCAGAGTTCATCAGAATGTTAGAGGAGGGCATTAAAGCAATTCTGTGTTCCAAAGAGAAAAGAGAATGTGGTGTGGAGCAATGGCCCCCACACACTGAGCGCTCACACCTGGAACTGTTACAGAGTTTATAATTCCTGAGGAAGAACATGCTGGAAGGATTTGGTAGAGGAGATGCTAGAGGTCAGTGGATTGAAGGTGGCAGTAGAAACTATTCCAAATGAACCAAAACAACAACTGAGAAAGAAGAAATACAGTCCCTCGGAGCCATGGGCCATTCGGTCTAACCCAGGAGGAGCACCTGGGGAAAGACAGCAGAGAGTAAAAGCCATCTGAAGATAGAATGCAAGAGGTTTCTAAGTGTCTGTTCAAAGTCATAAGATCATGGACCCAAAATGGTTAACAAATACCAAAGAAAACTACATCTGATTTTGATACCATAAATTAACTTCTAAACAGTACTTAAAGTCAGCCATAAGAGGGGAAAGACATAGAAATAGAAGGAAGTTAATAACCAGTTTCTTGTAAGAAATACTGGGGAAAAAATAAAACTGTCAAACGGGACTTTTTTTTAATTTTAGTTTTGTTTTTGTTATTTTTAGACAGGGTTTCTCTGTATAGCCCTGGCTGTCCTGGAACTCACTCTGTAGACCAGGCTGACCTCGAACTCAGAGATCCACCTGCCTTTGCCTGCCAAGTGCTGGGATTAAAGGTGTATGTCACCACTGCCTGGCATCAAACACGAATTTTTCTACCCAGATAAAATAGCGTTTACAAAGATGATTGACACAGAGAAGCTGAAGAACATGGTTGTGACATAGAGCCACAAGAAATGGACAAGGAAATCCTTGGAGTAAAAGGGAACAGGTACAAGATGAGACTCTGCATCTACCCAAAGGAATTAAGAGAACAAAAAGAAAATGAAGCCATATTTGGAGTAAAGTCACTAAGAACTGAGTGAAGAGTGTGCTCTAGTTTGCTCTGTTGCTATGACAAAACAGGACAAAAAGCCTGCGGAGGGAATGGGTTTATTTGGCTTACAGATTACAGTCCATCATGAAGAGAAACCAAGGCAGAAACTGAAGCAGAGACCACAGAGGAACACCGCTTACTGGCTTTCCACCAACATTGTGTTACCTTTTTTTTGGGGGGGGGGGGGTCAAGACAGGGTTTCTCTGTAGCTTTGGAGCCTGTCCTGGAACTAGCTCTTGTAGACCAGGCTGGCCTTGAACTCACAGAGATCCACCTGCCTCTGCCTCCCGAGTGCTGGGATTAAAGGCGTGCGCCACCACCGCCCGGCTTTGTGTTACCTTTCTTACACAGCCCAAACCCTCCTGCCTTGGGCTGGCACGACCCACAGTTGTCTGGCCTCTCTTACATCAATTAACAATGGGAAAACAATGCCCAGTAGACACAGCCATAGGCTAACCTGATGGAAGCCATTTCTCAGTTGAGGTTTCTGCTTTCCAACTGTGACAAACCAATAACCAAGATCAGCCAACCATCACAACCTACAACATGTGAAAGCAAAATTTAATGGTGACACACAGCACTTAAGTCCGAGATTTTTCGCAGTGTTTACACTGCATGTGTGCTTTGCTGTCACTTCAAGATGGATTATGGTAAGTTAAAGGTATGGTATACACTTTAACACAGCCGCTGAACACAGCAGTTACAGCTAGTGAGCCAGCAAGGGGTAGAATGGAATGTTCTAAAAATTATGCTCTAGGTACTGTATTAACATAAGAAGCTTATGGGCGTCCCACACTAGTAAATTAATAGAACATTTGAAAACTTTAGAACAAAAAGAAGCAAACTTAGAATCGAGCCAGCAACCTGACTTTTTAGAGTCAGCAATCTCCAGAACCAGAGTGGGACAGAACCAGCTACCTAGGACAGAGAGCGAATAGCTCCACCAGGAGCAGAAGCCAGGAACAAATCCAGTCCTGTTAGCCAACCCAGTCCCAGGACACTGGCAGATCACAATTGAGCCAGTAACCAGAACCAGAGTCAGCAAGCTACACTAGAACAGGTTCAATTCCAAGCCAGGGACTTCTGCAAGAGGGGATCCAGACCAGGATTGACAGAAACAGGGCAAACCGGGCAACCTAGGCCAAAGTAGGCCTGAGACAGCAAACTCCAAGTGAGCAGAGCAAGGCACAGGAGTGCTGAACTATCTCCAGGAACACCGAATAACCAACAAGGTAACTAGAACTATGACACTGACTGTACCACGAGGAACAACCATCTGAGCTTTGAATTCACTGGCACCCAGAAGATTATTCAACAGAATCTCAGAAAGCCCCAACACACCTATTAGAGGAAAAGATAAATAGAAAAGGTGAGATCACATGCTACACCACAAAGAGCAGCACAACACCATTAAAATCTAAAGACCCTACAACAGCAAGGCCTGGACAACCAAATATGTATGAACCAGAAGAAAATGAACTAAAAAATGACTTCAAGAGAATATTAGAAATTCTTAAAGACAAAATGAGAAGTACCCTTAAGAAATTGAGGAAAAGGAGCTGGAGAGATGGCTCAGAGGTTAAGAGCACTGCCTGCTCTTCCAAAGGTCCTGAGTTCAATTCCCAGCAACCACATGGTGACTCACAACCATCTGTAATGGGGTCTGGTGCCCTCTTCTGGGCTGTAGGCATACATACAGACAGAATGTTGTATACATAATAAATGAATAAATATTTAAAAAAAAAGAAATTGAGGAAAAGAAGTCCTCTTGCCACATAATAATCAAAACACTAAATATACAGAGTAAAGAAAGAATATTAAAAGCTGCAAATGAAAAAGGCCAAGTAACATATAAAGGTAGACCTATCAGAATCACACCTGACTTCTCATTAGAGAAAGAAAATCATGATCAAGCATTATACAGACATTAAGAGTCCACAGATGCCAGCCCAGACTACTATACCCAGCAAAACTGTCAATCACCGTAGGAGGACAAAACAAGATATTCCATGACAAATCTAGATTTCACCAATACCTACACAAAATACTAGAAGGAAAACTCCAACCCAAGGAAGATAGCTACACCAACAAAAACACAGACAATTGATGATCTCATAACAGCAAATCCCAAAAAAGAAAAAAAAAACACACAAATTAACATCACCAACAATGAAAACTAAATTAACAGGAGATAGCAATCACTGGTCATTAATATCCATTAATGTAAATGGACTCAGCTCACCTATAAAAAGGCACTGGCTAACAGATTGGATATGAAAACAGAATCCATCCTTCTTCTGCATACAAGAAAAACATCTCGGGCTGGAGAGATGGCTCAGCCGTTAAAGGCTAGGCTCACAACCAAGAAAAACATCTCAACCTCAAAGACAGACATCGTCTCAGAGTAAAGGGTGGGGAAAAATATACCAATCAAATGGACCTAAGAAACAAGCGGGTGTAGCTATCCTATTATCTAACAAAATAGACTCCAAGCTAAAATCAGTCAAAAGAGACAAAGAAGGACATTTCATATTAGTCACAGGAAAAATCCATCAAGAGGAAATTTCATCTATGCTCTAAATACAAGGGCACCTTCATATGTGAAAGAAACACTTCTAAAGCTTAAATCCTACATTAAACCCCACACACTAATAATGGGAGACTTCAACACTCCCCTCTCACCTGTACAGGTCAATCAGACAAAAAATGAACAGAGAAATAAGAGAACTAACATGTTATGGCTCAAATGGGTTTAACAGACATCTATAGAACATTCCATCCAAACAGAAAAGAATATACCTTCTTCTCAGCACCTCATGGAACCTTCTGAACTTCATAGGGAAAAGCAAAACACCAAAATAATAGCCAATGTACCTTATCAGATCATCATGGTTTAAAACTAGAAGTCAACAGCAATACTAATTCCAAAAAACCCACAAACACATGGAAATTAAACATTGCTCACCTGAATCACCAATGAGTCAAGGAAGAAATAAAGAAATAAAGGGAGAGATTAAAGACTTCCTAAAATTCAATGAAAATGACCACACAACATGCCCAAATTTATGGGACACAATGAAAGTAGTGTTAAGAGGAAAGTTCATAGCACTAAACCCCTACATAAAGAAGGTGGAAAAATCCCGCACTAGTGAATTAACAGAACATTTGAAAACTTTAGAACAAAAAGAAGCAAACTCACCTAAGAGAACTAGATGGCAGGAAATAAAGTAAAAGCTGAAATCAGCAAAATAGAAACAAAGAAAACAACACAAAGAATCAATGAGACAAAGAGCTGGTTCTTCGAGAAAATCAACAAAATAGACAAAGCTAACCAAAAGGCAGAGAGAGAATATCCAAATTAACAAAATCAGAAATGAAAAGGGGGACATAACAATAGACACAGAGGAAATACATAGAATCATCAGGTCATATTTTGAAAACCTATACTCCACAAAACTGGAAAACTTAAAGGAAATAGACAACTTTCTGGATAAATATCACTTACTAAAATTAAATCAAGACCAGATAAGAAAATTAAATAGATCTATGACTGCTGAAGAAATACAAATAGTCATCAAAAGTCTCCCAACCAAAAAAAGTCCAGGACCAGAATGTTTCAGCTCAGAATTCTACAAGACTTTCAAAGAAGAACTAATACCAATACTCCTCAAATTATTCCACACAATAGAAACAGAAATAACATTGCCAAACTCTTTTTATGAAGCTACAATTACCCTGATACCCAAACCACATAAAGACATTGCTAAGAAAGAGAATTACAGACCAATCTCACTCATGAACATTGATGCAAAAATACTAAATAAAACACTGGCAAATCAAATCTAAGAACACATCAGACCATCATCCACCATAATCAAGTCAGCTTCATTCCACAGATGCAGGGATGGTTCAACATACGAAAATCTGTCAATGTAATCCACCATATAAACAAACTGAAAAATAAAAACCACATGAACATCTCATTAGATGGCAAAAAAGCTTTTGAAAATATAAAACATCTCTTCATGATAAAGGTCTTGGAGAGACCTGGGATACAAGGAAAATATCTAAACATAATAAAGGCAATTTACAGCAAGCCAACAGCCAATATCAAACTAAATGGAGAGAAACTCCTAGCGATCACACTGAAATCAATAACAAGACAAGGTTGTCCACTCTCTCCATATCTATTCAATATAGTTCTTGAGGTTCTAGCTAGAGCAATAAGACAACAAAAGGAGATCAAGGGGATACAAATCAGAAAAGAAGAAGTCAAACTCTCACCATTTGCTGCTGATATGATAGTTTACATAAGCAACCCCAAATATTCTACCAAGGAACTTCTACAACTCATAAACACTTTCAGTAATGTAGCAGGATACAATATTACCTCAAAAAAATCAGATGATAAATGGGCTTAAAAAGAAATCAGAGAAATATCACTTTTTACAATAGCCACAAATAGCATAAAATATCTCGGAGTAACTCTAACCAAACAAGGGGAAGACTTGTATGACAAGAACTTTAAGTCTTTGAAGGAAGAAATAGAAGAAGATACCAGAAAGTGGAAGATCTTCCACGGTCTTGGGCAGATAGAATTAGCATAGTAAAAATGGCGATCTTACCAAAAATCAATCTCCAGATTCAATGCAATGCCCATCAAAATCCCAGCAAAATTCTTCATAGACCTTGAAAGAATGGTACTCAACTTGATAGGGAAAAGCAAAAAACCAAAATAAGTCAAAATAATCCTGTACAGTAAAAGAACTTCTGGAGGCATCACAATCCCTGACTTCAAACTCTACTACAGAGCTACACTAATGAAAATAGCCTGGTATTGGCATAAGAACAGACAGGAGGACCAATGGAACCGAATCAAAGACCTGGATATTAATCCACACACCTTCAAACACCTGATTTTTGACAAAGAAGCAAAAAATATAAAATGAAAAAAAGAAAACATATTTAAGAAGTGGTGCTAGCATAACTGGATATCAACATGTAGAGAAATGAAAATAGACCCATATCTATCACCATGCACAAAACTCAAGTTCAAATGGATCAAAGACCTCAACATAAAGCCAGCCACACTGAACCTCATAGAAGAGAAAGTGGGAAGTATACTTGAATGCATTGGCACAGGAGACCGCTTCCTAAATATAATGCCAGCAGCACAGACACTGAGAGAAACAATTAATAAATGGAACTCCTGAAACTAAAAAGCTTCTGTAAAGCAAAGCAACCTACAGAATAGGAAAAGATCTTCACTAGCCCCACATCAGACAGAAGTCTGATCTCCAAAATACACAAAGAACTCAAGACATTGGTCATCAAAAGAACAAATAGTCCAATAAAAAAATGGAGTACAGATATAAACAGAGAACTCTAAACAGAGGAATCTAAAATGGTTGTTAGACACTCAAGAAAATGTTCAACATCCTTATCCATCAGAAAAATGCAAATCTAAACAACTGTGGGATTCCATCTTATACTTGTAAGAATGGCCAAGATCAAAAACACTGATGACAACTTATGCTGGAGAGGGTGTGAGGTAAAGGGAACACTTCTGCATTGCTGGTGGGAGTGTAAGCTGGTACAGCCCCTTTGGATGTCAGTGTGGCCATTTCTCAGAAAATTAGGAAACAACCTTCCTCAAGACCCAATAATACCACTTTTGGGTATATATCCAAAGGATGCCCAATCATGCCACAAGGACATGTGCTCAACTATGTTCATAGCAGCATTTTTGTCATAGCCAGAACCTGGAAACAACCTAAATGCCCCTCGACCGAAGAATGGATAAGAAAAATGTTGTACATTTACACAATGGAGTACTACACAGCAGAAAAAAATAACAACATCTTGAAATTTGCAGGTAAATGGATGGATCTAGAAAACATCAGTTTGAGTGAGGTAACCCAGACCCAGAAAGACAATTATCACATTTACTCACTCATAAGTGTTTTTTTTTTAATGTAAAGCAAAGAAAACCAGCCCACAAATCACAATCCCAAAGAACCTAGACAACAATGAGGACCCTATGAGAGACTTACATAGATCTAATCTACATGAAAAGTAGAAAAAGACAAGGTCTCCTGAGTAAATTGGAAACATGGGGACCTTGGGAGAGGGTTGAAGGGGAAGAGAGAGGCAGGGAGGGGAGCAGAGACAAAGTAGAGCTCAATAAAAATCAATCAATAAATAAATAAAGAAGCTCATGGGCAGATAAGCAGCAATGAATGAGCAGAATGGAGAGATAGATGGTTTCTACTATGAGAAGAAATGTTTGCAAATTAATTAATTACTCATCCGGTAGAGTTAATATCCCAAATATACAAGAACTTAGACAACCTGATCGCAAGAAATAGCTTATGAATGTGCAGTGAACCTAAGCAAATATTTCTCAAAAGATACCCAAATGGCCAATGAGCATATGGGGAAAAAATGCTCAAAATCGCCAGTCAGTAACGGACTTTACAAGCTCAGCATCAAGCAGGAGTGGTGGGGCGTGCCTGTGATCCCAGGACCAGGGAAGTGAAAGCGTAACTGAGCGCTTCCGAAAAGACAGAGGAGAGTGAATGTGGGCAAGGATGTTGAGAAGGAGGTCTTGCTCACCGTTAGTGTGGACTCTGAAGTAGTGCAGCTGTTACGGGAAACCGGGACTGGCCTTTAGACGTTAAAAGACCTGCCATGATCCAATGATGCCACCACTTGGTGTGTGTCCAAATGACAGGAAATCAATGTTGAAATAACACCTGCTTCTGCATCCATGGTAGTATTATTCCCGATAGCCAATCAACCTAGCCTCCCTCGGCGTCAGGAGACGCAGCAAAGGCAGTGTGCATACAGAATGGAGTACACTTCCGCCCTGCAGAATGAGGGAAAGCCTGTCTGTGTCAAATGAGGTGCGCCAAATGAGAAAATAAAACCGAAGTGCCTCAGGGCTGGCGAGAGGGCGCTTGCTGCCAAACCCAGTGGCCTGACCCCCGTGGTAGGAGAGAACCGAACCCTACAGGTTGTCCTCTGGCCGCCACATGCATGTTGTGGCTCATACAGACCCACACAGAAGAACAAATATGTAAATAAACTGTGATAAAACTATCAAAGGGGGGGAGGAGAGGGGCGGCGGTCTCACCGCCCAGAAACCACTGCTTTGACATTTTTCTGTGGGAGGCTGTGTATGTTCCTATTGAGTCTGACGGTTGGGGACTGCTCAGAGAAAGGGCATGGCTGTGAGGTGGCGGTAGAACAGCATGCAGAAAGGATTTAGATGCAGTTTGGTGTGCTGCCATAGAGAACCCTGTTATTATATTAATTAATTATCACCCAAACTAGCTATATTTATACAGTTTAATGGAAAAGGAACACACATAGATTTACAATACCAGAGCTCTGCGGAGTAGCCGGGTGGGGGGTGGGGTGGAAGATTCACAAAGGCTCATTCACAGCCAGCGAACACGGGAAAAACCCCAGGAATTGCTGGTAGAGGGCGGGGAGCCCTCTGTGGCTGTGGAGAAACACAGCCCCACCCGGCTGGGGGTCGTAAGATCATCCACGTGTGGGCGCCAGGTGTTACTATATTAATTAATTATCACCCAAACTAGCTATATTTATACAGTTTAATGGAAAAGGAACGCACACAGATTTACAATACCAGACTCTGGGACCGTGCTTCTCCGAAGATGCCGGCAGACCCGCAATCCGCAGAGAGAGCGCTTACCACATGAATCTACCCTTTTATACCTAATTGGGACCTGATGGTCCAACCCCTAGTAATTAGCTAATGGCTAATTAGGGGCAGAATAATTAACTAATGGTGGGGTGTGGCTATAAGCCTAATAGGCTAGGACCATTCCCCTTCAGAACCCTCCCAGAGGAAGACTTTCCAGGAAATGCCAGGGTCTCCAACCAGAGAGAGACAAGGCAAGGAGATTTCTCTGCCTAGGGAGAATGTGAGAAGGGGCTTCCGTGGAGAGACTGGGTTAGAGCCCCAAAGCGCAGCATCCATGTGGGGTCTCTTCAGAGCCCCAGGCTTTGTCTTACCTATGGTTAGAAGAAGTTGGGTAGTTTCACAAATTATGCAAAGCAACCAGACCCTAAAATATGAACTATGTACCTAGAGATGGGTGTGTCTGGATGACACAGAAAGCAGCTGGATGCAGGAGGATGCTGAGTCTGCCTCCAGCATCCCTAAACTAAGCCCCAGGCGGTGTCACTGCAGTAAACAACCTAGGAGCATCTTCAACCCAGAAACGGTCCTTTAGAACCTGAAACCTGGCTCTGTGGATAAAAGTGCTTACTGCCAAGCCTGATGATTTGAGTTCAATCCCAGGAAACCACGTGGCAGGAGAAGTAACCCCCACAAGTTGTCCTGTGACTCGCATCTGCGCTTCTGTGTAACTAACCTCACGGTTTCCTGTCCTGCTCTTTGAGTCTGCTGCTTGGGGAGAAATACAGACAAACTCAGGAAGACACCGCCAGAGACTCTTGGGTGACACTTGGTGTGGCCTGTGTCGATATAGTGTCTGTTCTACCCAAAGAGGCCACTTCCTTTGTCCCACTTTTTCTGCACAACCTTGCAATCCTTCTCTCTATTAAATGATCGTCTTTCACTAAATAAAAATACTCGCAGAGTCAGTCGCCATGAAGCTCCCGCCAGATGGAAGTACCGTAGATCCGTCCGGTAAGTCACCCACCTCGTGGTGACATACAGACTTTTATAATGGGTTAGTTTATGAGGTGAGGGCTAGCCGGGAAGAGGCTAGAGATAATGGGCAAGGCAGTATTTAAATTAATACAGGTCTCATGTGGTTATTTCGGGCATAAGCAAGCAACTAGCAGCTGAGCTGGCCAGCAGCTGGGGGCTTGGGAGCCAGGCGCTGGGAACACAACCCACACCTCTCCCTTAATTACAACAGTTGATACACAGCCTTAACCGGAGCACTCAGGAGGCAGAGACAGGGAGATCTCTGTGAGTTTGATGCTAGCTAGGGCAATATAATGAGACCCTGCCACAAACAGAGAGAGAGAGAGAGAGAGAGAGAGAGAGAGAGAGAGAGAAGTTGGGGGTACTGGCTGCTCTTGTAGAGGACCCAGGTTCCCTTTCCAGCACCCATGTGGCAACTCACAACCAGCTGCAATTCCAGTTCTAGAGTGTCTGATAGCCTCCTCTCTCCACAAGGGTACACATGCAGTACATGTTCATACATACATACATACATACATCAGACAGACAGACAGACAGACAGACCAAACAATCATACACATAAGTCCTAAAAAAATTTAACTTGATGTTTTTAAACATAAAATACACTTTTTTTTCCTCACCCACCTCAGCTCTTTCCCACTGTCACTGTGGCAACCTTAATATGTGAAAATAGGACGACAGCGCTGCTTTCCAGGAGTGCCGTCAGCCAACGGCACACAGGGCCTTGAAAATAACTATCCCAGCCAGAGCTAAGTGTGAGAGTGGTCCTCGGCTGTCAGCCTCCCGGGAGAGCAAGACCATGGGCAGGAGACTGAACTGGCCCTGGTGGCCACAAATGACCCGTCCAGCAGGTCCAGTTATTCAGGGTCTGAAGAGGCTCTACCTGAAAGTCATGAATGAGAAAAAGGAAGAAGACCAAGCAGAATTCACTTGTCAAGGTCTTACTTTATTAGGGAACAGTACCAGTATAAATAGCTCTGAAATGGGGAGCTAGGCTTGGGGTGGGGGGTCGGGACTTAGGGCAGTGAGCAGGAATTGGGGGTAATAAAATCGCTAGTTAGCACACCTGTGTAAACGGAAACATTCTTTTGTGGATAGATAACTTTGGAAGAGGGGCTCTCTGCAAACATCCTTAAAACAATGGTCTCTGTATCTTTGTTAGCTTCCTAGAGTCAATAGCCCTAGCTGGCTCTGTTAAACATTCTAAGTCAACATTCTTTGCTAACCTCCTGCTATATATTTTATTAGGGCAAAGGTCCCTGACACACAAACACAACCCAGACCTGGGCCCCTTCTGTCCTAGCCTCCCCCGTGTTCTCCCGCTCAAGCGGTTTCTCAGACATGTGCTCACTTCATCTGAACTTTGCTGTTTGCAGAGATCAATCGATTGCGTCTCTTTGCATGAAACTCGCAGAGAATGTGCACAGAGTTGTTGATCAGGCATCTCCTCCTGGAGAAAACTGGCAGCTTAGCACATTGCCCTCCAGTGCAGCTATTCCTGCCCACCTGCGAGCTGTGCCATTTTGTGGGACTCAGCCGGTACCCCCAGGTCATAGTGCACATTGCGCAGAACACAGAGTCCTCCCAGCCCTTCCAGAAGTGGGGTCCAGAGTCAGTAGATCAGAAGCAGGGGTCCCCCCAACCTCTAACTCTGTGGTATACTGCTGAGAGGCACTGTCCTCTCAGGCCCTATGGGGACAAACCAGGAGCATCCAGAGCACTTTAGGGGGTGAACCACGGATCTATCCTTCCTCAGGGAAGACCAACCATTCTTTCACTCCAGACCATAATAAACAGGACATTAAGGATTGAGAGAAGACGCTGTGTCTGGTGGTAAAGGCCTGTAAAACTGGCTGTTCTAGAGACTGAGGCAGAAGGATTATGAAGTTTAAGACCAGTCTGGGCTACACACACCGTAAGTCGCTGTCTCAAGAAGAGGAGGAGGAGGGAGGTGAAGGTGGACGAGAAGTCCAGTGGTGGCATGTGAGATAGCAGGTGTTTCCCCAGTGTCAAAGAGGAGCCAGTCACTGGGACTGTCCAAGCAGCTCTGCTATCTGTTGACCCTGTCAATGTTGTTATTTGAAAATTGAATGGCAGGGGCTGGAGGGATGGCTCAGCGGTTAAGAGCACTACCTGCTCTTCTGAAGGTCCTGAGTTCAGTTCCCAGCAACCACAGGGTGGCTCACAGCCATCAGTAATGAGATCTGTCGCCTTCTTCTGGCCTGTAAGCATATATGCAGGCAGAACATTGTATACATAAATGAATAAATAAATAAATCTAAAAAAAGAAAATTGAATGACCTCAAGACAAGAACAGAATAAACATTTCTTTAAAGACTATTTCTGCTTTATGTATGTGCGTGGTTTTGCCTGTATGTGAGCCTGTGCATCATGTGTGTGCCTGGTGCCAGAAGAGGGCATCAGATCCCCTGGAAATGGAGCTGCATATGGTTGTGAGCTACCATGCAGGTGCTAGGCATCGAATCCGGGTCCCCTGCAGGAGCAGCCAGTGCCCTTAGCTGCTGAGCCCTTTCTGGTCCCATTTTTCCCTCCTCATCTGTTTGCAGAGTTTAGGGCTAATCTGTGTACTTTTGCTTCAGCTGTTAAGAACAAAATGGGATGTAAAACTTGAGCTGTGGTGTCTCTTTAGTGGCTTATTTTAAAAGAGTAATTCTGTTTGTCAAAGGATTACACTGTGGGGAATAGATGGATCCAGACCGAGGATAGATTTTCTGTTCGCAGGGTGTTTGGACAGAGGCCTAAGACAGTTTCATTCCAAACCTCTCTGCTCCAGACGGAGTGGATTCAAAGATGATGTGATCAGACAGGGCCAAGTCTTGGTCAACATGGTCTTAGCCCTGGTTCTGGAACCTCAGTTTCCTCTGCTGCTGCCTCTTTCCCGTGTCTCCAACCACCTCCCAACAAGCTCTGTGTGACCCCAGTTTCAGAAAGGTTTGTTTCATCAAACCCCGTGCAAGTAACAACTCATGTGTCAATCAGAGCCTCGTCTGTGTGAAGAGCCTGCTGGGCCAATGAGTGGGGACAGTCCCAATCTGAGGCGGGAAGACAAGGACTGTTGTAGAATCAGGAGACAGGAAAGAAGTCAGTCACCACAGAGAAGCACAATTGACAACTGTTTAAGGCCCGTTCTCCTTCCCATCCAACAACCTATTTCTCTAGGGACCTTATCAGAATTCCATTTGCCAGGAGGACGTGCCCTCATCCTCTTGAGCAACTCCGCTCTCCCTGCATTCACGTTATCTGCTTCATGTCCACTCACGGCTTCATGGAAGCCACCTTGTGATCTCATTTGTCAAAGGACACAAAAGGAGAGAGATGTCCTTAGCAATATTTTAAAATGCAACTTGAGAGCCACCAAACTGGCTTGTGTGGCTAGAGCCAGGACAAGCTCAGCTCTCCACTGAGGAGCAGGTACCCACACCTTGGTATGTCCTCTTCCCGAGTGCCTCTCTTTCTCCTAACCCTCAAGCTTGAAGTCTAGATTAAAATGTCTTTAACTAAATCCCAACTCTGCTTCAGACTGCTCCTGAAATCCTTGTCTGCATCCAAGCCATGAATCCCAGCTTGGCTTGAGTGAAGGACCTTAAAACGTTAAGAGAACAGGACAGGCTCCAAAGCCACAGAGAAACCCTGTCTCGAAAAACCAAAAAAAAAAGAGAGAGAGAGAGAACTCCTCGGGCTACTGAGGGTGACAGGGTGGGGCCGTGGCTCTACCCCACACTGCTGGCAAGCTCACAGCACAGAAGGACACACCCCTTCTTGTAATACTTATTCTCATTGGTGTGTGTGAATGTGCGCATGGATGCCACGGCAGGTACGTGAAGGTCAGAGCCGAGTCTCTCCACCACCGTTCCATAAGCTCTGAGAGTTGGACTCAGGTCCTGGGGCCCTCTCACTGCCTTTGCTGGTGGAGCCATCTCTCCAGCCCTCACTTCTGAGAGTCTGTAAACGCATCTGACATCATCATTTCCTGCTATTATTGGGAGGTCCGAGAAGGCCCTGTCTGCAGCCTGAGTGCTGCTACCCGCAGCAACTGGAACCCTGTGGCTCGGTCTTCTTGACAAACACTGCAAGTCCTCACAAGACCAATTGGTCTTGGAGCTCACACTTCCTCCAAATAATGTATTTCTCCTCGTTGTCTTAAAAGTGTGGCTGAAGTCTATTCTGTGTGTGTGGATTCTGTGCTTTCTAAATTCACTTTTGTGATGTGTCTTTCCATTGGGTACCAAGGCACTTTACACCATCCCATGGATCTCTTAAATTCAAATGCAATGTTTTCATAATTTTTTTGAAGGTTGGAATTCTACTATATTTGTATTGTATCAGGAGGGCAGAAAAAATTGGGGCATTTCTAAAAGACATCCAAAAATTTGCCTTTTATGCATGGAGTCTCCTTTTATTGTGTGTGTGATCACACGCAAGTGGGTGCACATGTGTGCAGGTGCGTGGACATATGCATATGGAGGTCAGAGGTCAATTGTGTCATTTTTCCACAGTCATCTAGATTATTTTTTCTCCTCTGACATCCAAACATATACTGTGTCATGTACAGACTCCCATCAAACAGATGCTTATTTATTATTATTATCAGATGAAAAGGTAAGGAAGTTACTTTTTAATTACCTAAGAGATAAGCCTCAAGGAACATCTCGGTGGGAGTTTCTAGATTTGGTTAGTTGAGGCAGGAAGATTCACCCACCAAAACCATGGGCAGCACCATTCGATGGTCTGGGAGCCAGACTGAATGAAAGGGAGGAAGGGAGCTGCCACCAGCATTCATCTCTCCCTGTTTCCGGAATGCACATGCAAGGCGTCCAGCTGCCTCACACGCCTGCCTCCTTGCCTTGCCTGCCATGATGTGTGTCCGTCTGCCTTTGAACTGCCAAAGTAAACTCTCTTCTGCTTTGATGTGTACTAGTGTTTTGCCTGCATGTATGTATGCACATATGTATGTATGTATGTATTCACACCTGGTCCCTCAGAGGCCAGAAGAGGGAGCTGGATCCCCTGGAACTGGAGTTACAGACATATGGAAGCTGCCATGTGCATCTGGGCAAGCAGTCAGTGCCCTTAACCACTGCACCATCTGTCCAACACCATTCCTTCTTTAAGCTGTTTCTCAAGTATTTGCTTACAAGAAAAAGCAGCTGGCTCAGTTGCTGTGGTGGTTTGAAAGAAAATGGGCCCCTAAGAGAGTGGCACTGTTAGGAGATGTGGCCTTGTTGGAGGAAGTGTGTCACTGTGGGGGTGGGCTTTGAGGTCTCTTTTCTCAAGCTTCACTCAGTGTGACAGTCAGTCCACTTCCTGTTGCCTCTGAGTCAAGAGGTAGGGCTCTCAGCTCCAGCACCATGCCTGCCTGCCACCATGCTCCCTGCAATGATGATAATAAGCTGAACCTCTGACACTGTAAGTGAGCTCCCCACAATGAAATGTTTCTTTGTACAAGTTGCTGTGGTCATGGTGTGTCTTCACAGCAATAACAAACCCTGACTGAGGCAGAAATTGGTATTGGGAATAGGGTATTGTGGCACGCTGCGTCCGCCAGTGGAAGGGATGACCACAACAGGATTCCTCTCAAGAACGCACTTTATTGGGACACACTGTCTTGAGGATAGGAAAGGCAGAAGGACCCCCGATCCCAGGCACGGCTCGCTTATAAGCAGTGCCAAACAAAGCCCTGAGCTGTCATCGCCTGATAGGCTCAGATCAAAGTGGCGCAATCGTGTGATGACCGGATTGGTCGATTCATATGATGCCCTATACGAGTGCGGGCATGCGCAGAAGTTGTCAGGAAAGAAACGGCAAATGGTGCTTTGGCTCCGAGCCAGCGAGCTCACAACACGGCGGCGCTGAGGTGCCTTACATCTCCCCCTTTTTGCTTTAATAAGAGAGCAAAGAGGAAAGGACAGCTCACCCGATCAAGCCCAGGACCTCATGATGTCCCAAGCGATCAAGGATGAAGACCGTCAAAGGAAAACACCGTCTTTGATACCCTTTCGTGTGCAATGGCTACCAGGCCTACGAAGTGCAAGGGCTATCAGTCCGGTGTAGTA